>JAVQJL010069689.1:0-25883 GCA_036024295.1 Nannoperca obscura
CTAGGGTGTGTGTGTGTGTGTGTGTGTGTGTGTGTGTGTGTGTGTGTGTGTGTGTGTGTGTGTGTGTGTGTGTGTGTGTGTGTGTGTGTGTGTGTGTGTGTGTGAGAGTGTGACTAAACTTCAAAAAACCTTCTAGAGATCATTATTATAACTGTAAACCAATCTGACAAGTCAGTATGACATAGCAGTTGTTGGCTGAAGCTAATATATAGGAAGTGTAATGAACCTCATTAACTGGTGAGTCATTTTTAAAGTGTAGGAGAGTGAATGTATTTTACTAACTGAGTGACACACAGTGTTAAAAGGAGCATGCACAACCCAAAGGGGCTGACTTGACCCCCTGCCTGCTTCTACATTTTAACAACTGTGTCACAAGATTTGGGAACTTTTCATCCCCCGTCAGGGACTTCAAACAAGGTCAACAAATCTATCAACGTTTTAGCTGTATAATAACTACTTTGCTTTGAAGAGAGTGGCCTACTGCTCGACGAATCAGCAGACCTCCAGCTTGCTGTGGCAGAGGCTCAGCTGTGTCCTGTGATTGTGGAAGCAGCACATAAAGTAGGCTAACCCAGTTTGATTTGTTACTGAAAGAATCTTTTTTTCTTTCTTTTCCTTCATTTTTTTGACAGTGACATGCAAAACGCTGGCTTAGTTATAATTCACTGAATGATATTACATTTAATGTCTATGATGTTTTTCCACCCTCTCAGCTCTACAGATGTGTCAGCTAATCTTGATAAAAACAAGAGCATGGCAGAGTAACTGGGGCTAATGAAATGGGACGTTTTAAAAACATTGGTTATTCTTTGAGTTGGTTTGAAACAGCTTCTCAGGTCTAGGCAAGGCCATTTTACTTATACGGCACATTTCTTTAAAAGTAAACTCAATGGTCTTTACATTAAAATGCATGCGTAACTATACATTAATGCTATTAATATTCAATTCAGTTTGTTGTTCTAATTAATTAGATTAATTTACACATGCTGCTATGAATATTCCTAACTTTTCACAAAAGATGCTGAGATAGAAGTACCACAAGCAAGCAATTTAAAAGTGTCCTTGTTAGTATAATTGTCCCATAAACACCTATTGCCTTCAATATTCATGTGCAACTTCAGGAAAGGATGTAGTGAATGCTAAATGATTAGCATCACATTTTCACAAAATACCACAAGAGGGCAGATGAACCTCACAAGTACAAAGAGTCGGGGAGGAAACCAAGATACTGAATTCATCTGCTGCACCTCTGAGCTGAAGACAGCTTTAAAAGACATTATGGGAAGTTTTCGTGCAGTGTGTGTGGTGAAAGAAATTGCTAACCGCTTCTACCTTGCACCCTACCTCGCAGGGCTGTGTAATGTTGGCTGGAGCAGATCAGCACCTCGGACAGAGACAGACTTCAGTTCAGGACCCTGGACAGCTCCGGGGTGGGACGGGAGTGGATGAAGCTTTTTCCTGACTGTTCAAAGCAGAGATAAAAATGGATTTTTGGTAGCTCACGTGTCACGCTAAGTAGTATGTAATTGATGGGAGGGTGAAAAATAAGGTCATGATGATTGCTTACACTGTGTTGCCCTACAAACCCACAAAGCTGTAGATTTATTTCCTCTCCTGACGAAACAAATGGGAGGTGAATGTTATAGTTTGGGCTGGAGGCACAGATAAACTGCATGGTTTTTATCTGTAGGACATTATGGCGGTCACACTTAAGTAGGTCACCTCCTTGTAGGAACATGGCACATAATGGCCAGATCCAGATCCACAACCCGCCTGCAGATGAGAGAGTACGACAATTCAAGCTATATGGGAATTCCTCTAACTGGGTGGGGGTGTTGGGGGGGCAAGAAGGATTTCGCAATCACTCGCCCACTACAACGAGCATGGCGTCACTGCACCTACGTCAGACAGGGGGTAAAAAAAAGGAGGGGCGGTGTTTAACCCTTCATCCGGGCTGTAAATCATCCCAGTGAACCGTGCAGGAGTGTTAGCGCCACACGATATTCTACACGAGGGGAATCGTGATGCGATCCGAGGTCGTTCTCTGCTCTGATTGGCCGAGGCACGATCCCTGCAGTCGTGAAATAATACACATTAAACTCACGAGCTCGTGACGGCATAGACTTAAATTTCAATTAAATATGCACAGCAGAAATCACCACGTGACTTTTAAGGACTACGACTTGAATTGTTTAAGGTTAAAAAAAAAAAAAAGAATTACATCGATTGGCTTTATGTCGGTCTTTCTTTTCAAAGCATCAATTGTAACTTCCCGAGCTTGGCAAAAACGAAATCAATATACAGCACAGCCTTAATGCTTAAAGTTGAAACAACCCACCCCCATCCCTTACACAAAATGGTATCACCCTCAGATCACGCTCCCGTTTGATCAATGCTCCAGGCACGTCGGTACTGGCACACTACACAGAAGTGAGATGTTAAGGTTTTACCTCACGAGAGTCTGTAGACTACTAGCCTCTATAAGACAACCGATAATGAGCTTATTGGCTATTGAGGCTAATTGGGATGCAATTTACTATGTGACATTACACCTACTTAATGGTGGTTAAATCGCCTTAATGGAAACCAATAAAAGTGATGCCAGTTTTCAGTGCAATATGGGGTTAAATCCAAAATGGAGTCTATAAGAACAGTCAAGTAGGTCAAGTTAGTTCTAGCGTTATTTCATTTATTACATGTTCACCGATGGGAGGGAACAATTGCACCCAGGCTGCCTAACAAAACGTCCAGAGTGCAGGTTATTATGGCCAGTGGCATCTGATGTCGTTAATATGTTAGGGCACTCCTGCAGTCACATTACAGACACCTGGCAGGTGTCTGACTGCTGCAACAGGAACAGGGACAAGATGACTCTGGGGCTCATTTTCATCTGGGGGCTGATCAATAGCGGAGGAAGCCAGTGATGGTGGAGAGAGGGAGAGAGAGAGAGAGAGAGAGAGGGCGGGGGGGGGCGCGATAGTCTCAGCCGAACTGTGAAGGGGGCCGTCCCTGTTGGTGGAGATCAGCCCGAGGAAGGCCTACCCAGTGATCATTTGAGAGTATCTCCCGTTTAGACGATAGTTGGACTCGACTTGTGCGGCTCAATCATAAGGGGACAAGTTGAGGCCTGTCTGTAAATAGGTAAGGACTCCTTATTTCTTTCTTCCGTTCGGTTATTAGTGCTATTTTTCAGTCTTATGGAGGTCACCACCATTTGAGGACCATTCGTGTGAACGTCGTCGTTGGAAGGCACAGGTTTGCACCGTGCCTTAAATATCTTAATGATCTTGACCAACCGCAGCATATATAGAATACTATGAGAGAAAATAATAAGAGAATAATTGCATCCAGGCCGCCTAAAAAAAAGTCCATATTCCAGATTATACACCCATAGGCATCTGAATGTGTTAATATATTAGGATACATATATAATATATTAAGATATATATTATATATATATGCTCTTGCTTTTCGTATCGGATTATTAACGATTTGTGTCTGGAAGTCAAAGATATTCAGCCTGGCACTGATGCAAGCGTGAGACTTGGCCGACATCGTGAACTGTTACTTGTAGTCGTTTAAAGCTCGTTCCTGCAACATCCAGGATGGGACTCGACTCTGGCGGCGTGCAAGAATGCATCCGATGCGAGGATATGATTGGAGCTGTTAAGTCTGCGGCCTCTGTCTGGTCGGTTCAAATGTTTCGCTGCGTGTGGATCGGACGAAGCTCAGGGAACGTGCGCACGACTCTACGTTGAAACCGCGGTGTCGTGGTGCGGATCGTGCTTCCCTTCCCCCAGCAACGTCGTGTAGCTGTGCACGCCGCCTTCTTGTGCGATGTGGCTGTACGGTCCGTTAAAAAAATAATAAAAGGCCTGCGCTTCTTGCCCGTGCGCCGCCCTGTCACCTCGCTGCCACCGAGAGTAGCATTACAGACGAGCAATAATTGATGAGCGCCTCCACAATTAACCATTGCATTGAATTTATTTGGGCTTTGAATAATTCATGCTTTGACGAGGACGTGAACAGGGGGGTTTAACGCACGAGTTTTTACTACAGCCTTAACGCACGAACTGCAGGTCTCGGGATCCACCACAGGAGGCAGTGCCGCCTTCTTTTGCTATAATGTATGGTGTCATACTAGACTGGAAGCCACAGAGCTTTGTAGAAATGAATGATACATGGAATCAAAATAATTGCAGCTGCTTATTAATAATATGAGCTATGAAATGTCACGCATGCATATGAATGAAATCAAATGTACGTGTGCACAGTGACAGCTGCGATGGTGACTGACAGCAGGTATGGTCCATCTCTCCACAGTAGCTCGGCCAAGATGGATGTGTTTATGAAGGGTTTGTCTAAAGCGAAAGAGGGGATGGCTGTGGCCGCAGAGAAGACCAAGGAAGGAGTTGCAGTTGCGGCTGAAAAGACTAAAGAAGGAGTTATGTTTGTAGGTAAGACGATCACAAATGTTTGTTTGCAGGTTATTTTACGTGCAAATCATCCACAGGCCCGTTGAGACTGCTAACGTCCCCGCTGTCTGCTGGAGCAGCAACAAATCAGCATATTTTATGATTTAAATCATGCAGCATTCCCATATGTCCGGGAACAAATGGTGAAATTATACAATAACCTTTGCTTTATTGGCACAAAAATAGCAGAATCCTGCTTCTCTCAGACATGAAAGAAACCAGCACGCAGTATGTATTGCTTAGTTTTTAACCTTGTTTACCATCATAATACAGTTTGGTGACAATATTAAACCTTCGTGGTTTCTTCTGTAATACTAAAGTTGCTTTATTGGACTCAATGTGTGGTGTAGTTCAAAACACAGAAGTGTACAGCATGATAGGTACAACTGAATGCACTTCCCAGTTTATTAAAGCTGCAGTAATTTAATAAATAAGCCTGGCAGTTGAACAATATCTTTGTTTTACTTATGCAGGCTGATGCCGTATTTAAAGAATCCGTCTTTTTATCCTCTTCAAAACAAACTATCCAGCATTTACTCCTAGAAATATCAGTAGTTTTAAAAAGGATACCCTGGGATAAGTAGTTCTTCTGACAAAGATGATGTGATACCATAAATGTCCTTATGCCCTCTCGCCTGTTTGACTGGGCTATAGGCAGGAAATGGGAACAGGGGTGGGGGTGGGGCGGCAGGATGGGGGGAGCAGCCCTTGCCACATGTCCGTGCATTGGACGACTGCAGATTGTAAAACAGTCTGAGCCCGCTGTCACCTCCTGGAGACAAACAGAATAAAGGCCTCTGCCTTTGTCCTTTATAGTCCAGCTTCATTTGTAATTGACACCATGACAGACATCTGTGCACATTAGTGCCTCTGTCTCATGACTTTAAAGTGCAATTGCCATGTATATGCCTTAGATTATTGGCCCAATATATTTCACTTGCTTAATATCATTTCTTTTTTAATACACATGTGACGTGGAAGTAGGCGGACACCTGAGCAGCTGGCCAAAGGTACAATAGAAGCTGACAGAAAACATTCTCTACATTTCTTTGATCACCTTATAAAAAAAGACCAACTTTCACAGTTGCCATATTCCAGTTTTATGCATCACTTGAAAGGCAGTGCCATGAATAATTAAATGATCTGTGTTCATTCAGGATTATTCTTTAATGGTGTCAAATCATTATGAAATAATGACATTTTTATGTCGTGATAACCAATGCTAAATGTCTAAATAATGAATACCAAGCCACATACATTTAAATGTTGAACAAAATTAACTTGATTATATTTTAAAGTACCTAAGTGGAATTATATAGTTTGGGTTTTAATTTGTCTAGGGCTGGAACTGGACATCAATTATTTGGTGTATAGAATGTCAGAAAATAGTCCACGGTGCCATCTTCCAACTGCTTGTTTTGTCCAACCAACCGTCCATAACCCAAAGATTTACTGTATACAGTTACATAAGATAAAGAAAAGCTGAAAATATACCACACAATTAAATGTAATGAACGCAGTTTGTTTTCTTATATTTAATGTGATTACATATATTTCACCAACACTATAGCTATACTGACAAACATACCTATGTTGTTTGTGATAAATCATTTCTTAATTAATATCCACATTGGCCAGCTCTGCTCGTTAGCCTCCAGTTGGTCTGTTGGGGGAGAGTTAGATGACTCACGCGACTCAGAGCTGGACACAGGCCCTGGAACCTGTCAGCTATTACAGATATTTATTCAGTCAGTTGTTGAGCTGTTGTCAGAGGGCCCAGATTTCCAAAGACACCCCTGCTGGTAGTTCTACAGTCACCGGCTCGGACCATTCATCGGTGACAGTATGTTTTGGGCGCATTCAAGAGATGTTGTGTATTTCAGGAGAAGTTGTCCGATGTGTCTGCATTTAGAAGGAAACCAATTACCCTAAATATTTCGCACCGTGTCCCTGTCACTTATCATAAGAGCCAAAAAATGTCTGGCTCATTTCTGTCTACTCCATACTATGTCTCATCTTGCCGTCAGCCTGTGGCACGCAGAAAAGGGAAAAGGAGCATTTCTGTGGCATCTCTGTACTTCTGCGTGCTGCTTGTTGAGCATGGTGGTGCCCTAGAAAGCTGCATGTGATTTGCTTGAAGGCCCCTCATGGAGGATGGGTAAGAGTGATCTGATAGGTCTGTGGCCCACCTTTTGACAGCTGCTGCTGCTGCTGCAGGCCGCCCACCCAGCTGAGCTGAGCAGTCAGCCTGAGATCTGCAGGAAGGAGAGGCAGAAGTGAGGGAACCCTGTTGTACTAGATGCCATTTAATGTCACAACAAACAGTCTCATTCATAGAGCATCTACAGTATGCTACTACACACAGTGGAGTATTTATACAGTTACGTTAAAAGCATTGCTTTTTGTGAACCCTTGTAGTCACACCATAACAGTCTCCGTGTACAAGTTATTCATATTTCTAAATTCTTACCCACATCATCACCATCATCACATCATCCATTTGTGATACTGTAGACGTTGTGCAGTAGCTGCACTTCACCAAAGCCAGTGCTTAAATGGATGCATCTCTTAGATGTACGTTTTGCTTTGAGGCTCGCCCTTTGTAGTGATGGTTACATACTTCATCATCATTTTGTCTCTCCTCAGTGGGCTTTTAAAGCCCCTCATGGACCAATAAGGCATGTGACTGCAGCACAGTAGAGAGGATGACAAGGCTTGAGTGATCAGGACCAGTGGGCACACAGTAGATTGCCCAAATAGCTCGATGGAGTTCGGTATAGCAGATTGATGAGCTCTGCCAAAGGTCGGAGAATTGCACAACCGGCTGCAGAGTTTATTAACTCCTCGCAATAAAAGCACCAAGAAACCCAAGTGCTGCAGCTATGCTTGTTCGCTAGTACCTGTGGAGCTGTGGCAAACTGTGAGTTCAAAGTTAATCATGTTAGTTGCATTGCACAGTTTATCGTGAGCAGTTAAAAACAGGATGCTACAGTGCTCTATCTTTAAATGAATGCTGCTTTCTGTCATGTTGGACTATTCTAGCATCTGTGTTTAATAAATCATGCTTTTAACAAAGTACAAGGCAGGTCAAAATTCTGACTGCATTTTGTTAATTTCTCTATGAATGAATGCAACAAGTGCAAAGCTCCTGTAAACACACACACACACACACACACAAACACACAAATAGAATCTTAAAAATCCAAAATGTCAAATGGTACTTGATTCACAAAGGACCCTACACCTTCATCTAACACATTTCTTTTGTTGTTAATTCAGGTAACAAGGCCAAAGACAGCGTGGGCACAGGTGAGTTTCCCTCTGCTAGTCAAACCTAAACAATCATTACTGTAGCAGTAAGAAACTCCGTTACATAACAGTGACGAGACACGTACTCCTAACTGAAGTTAATATGGAGATAATGTGTGTGTGTGTGTGTGTACATGTGTGCAGTGGCTGAGAAGACCACTGGAGCCGTTGGGAACATCGTCGCTGCCACTGGCCTGGGGAAAAAGGACGAGTTCCCTACTGACATGAACGTACGTACGCCATTCCATTCAGTGAAGTGTAACACACCGTTTTAGTTCCTTCAGTGTGTTCCCGTTATCAGACAAAGTATTGCAGTATGTTGACGCACACCTACAGGAATTCAGCTGGCCCTCATGATATGCGACTGACATGTTGCAACTTTGTTGTCTTGTAAAACACAGAGAGACAAAACTAGAATGTATTTTCAAAAGCTTTATATAATATATATCTGTGGTCGGTATTGCATTTTATTTTATCTTAATTTTGAGTTAATACAACTAGGACCACTACCACCTTTACCTTTTATTATAGATTCATCTATAATTTTTTTTTTATTATATTAGTATAACTACTAAGTTTCCAGAGCCCAAAATGACATCTTGAAATTGCTTGTTTTGTCCATCCAACAGTTCAAAACCTAAAGATATTACATTTCCAATAACATAGAACATAGAAATCAGCAAGTCTTAACATTTAAGGAGATGGCACCAGTGTTTTGCCTGAAACTCTCTCTCACCACTGATCAACTAATTGTTTCAGTAAGAGTTTAACCTTCCCAGGGTGTAGGACTATATAATGTTCAGTGCAATAAAACTTTACCAAAACCTTGCCCCTTCTTATACAGCATAGAGATGTAGTAGAGCTGCAAATACACTCAATACATCCTCAAAAGGCATTCAAAGACATCCTTTATGCTTCAAATTGAATTCTTCAAAGGGGTTCTCTAGTAATTTAGTATTTTACATCCCACACAGTTGGGGGATCAATCAATGGTCAAAATCAAAGCAGCTGCAACCGATATATCCAAACTTTTAGTCCCTAGTATGAGTCAAGCTCCAAAAACTCTGGATGTTACATTTTCCATAATGCAATTAAGTGTCAAGCACAAACTCGAGATAACCCTCATAACATCATCAATTCCTCCAGAGCCGCATAAGACATTGCATAACTGTTTTTACAGGCTGAGTAGTAATGCTCATGACAACTGTGTCAAATCTTCAGTTGCATGCACATAATGAAATAGCTACAAAAACTGCCCTGTGTACGCATGGTAACAATGCAACAGCTTGCTGTTCCTTCCTGGTTGAGTGTTTGTATGTTTGCGCACACATGCCTGTGAATGAGTGAAAGAGAGCAAGAAACATCAGTTCCAGACCCAAAGCTCACATACAGTTGGCTACTTGCTGTAAGTTGTGTAAGTTCTGGACAGCTTTGTCATTGTAGCAGAGCCAGATTTATACTGCTGGAATAAACACGGGCTGATGGATCTGCATGTCATTCCCAAACAGTCACTAGTCTTCATTTCATCCGTTTTGCTCCTCTGCTGTCGGCACAGACTTTTACTGTACTTGAATTTCTCTTACCAAAGGAAACATGACCATGTTTTTTTTTTAGAAAATCTGAATAAATGTACTTGTGTATTTAAGTTAAAAACTAGTTTCTTAACTCTAGCAAGAATAAAACGCTCCACAGCAAGAATATGCTTTCCTCAACATTTACACTGCTAAATGTAAATGGATAGACTGCTGATTGACAGCTTTAATACTGTTAAAATAGGAAAACACAATTGCACTAAGGCTGCCTTTTACACTTGTTTTATTGGCGGAAACTTGAGGCATCCTGAGGATGAATTGTTGTTCCACACAGTCTGCTCTGAACACAAAGCTCAGTCTATAATACAGCTTCAGTTCCCAGCCTGGTTCGGGTGCTTGAAAAGACCTACAGTGTAAACAATCTCTCTGCGGGACTAACAGCCCCCTTCAACACACAAATGTTCTATTATTGTACCGTGACCCCCTGAAGACCTCTGCTAATGTCATCGCTCTCTGTCTCCCCTAACAGCAGTTTATCCACATTGTGATGTTGGAGATTCGAGTAGAGCGCTGGAACAGTTTTGACTTTCCACATACATAGAACGTGGAAAAATCAACATATAGCCAAGCCTGGAAATCTGTTATTTGTTGAGATGTCAGTGACACAGGGAGGTCCTAAGCCTTCATCCCTCAGAGTTGGACCCTCTCCACTGACTCGCTAATCTGGTAAATCTGACAGCCTGCTCTAATAGGCTTCTCGAAGGCACTATCTGAGTGATAAAACTACTCATTTTAACACCCTGACAGCAGATCAACAGCAGTTAAAGTGTTGAAATTTCACATATGCAGCTCTCCTTGTTATTCAGTCCTAATTCTTGCTGGGCCCCTGTTTAACTGCATCATGTAGCTGTTTTAAATACAAAATAGCCTGTATTTTGCACTTACACAACATAATTCACTTAGAATACGTAATATGTAATTTAAAATAATCTTTTTAAGAGAGACTAAATGGTCTGAACATTAAGCTTCTCTTGTGCTTGAGTCTCTACTGAATTCAAATGTGTGACCAATCAGACACTAAACGTATCTCTCTCTTCTGTTATAATCACATAAACAGCCTTTTTCATGTTCACTTTTTCTCAGACAATGATCCGTCTGATTAGGTGTGTCTTTGTGGTTATTTTGCACTGTTCAGCATTTAAGGCCGTGCTAATCATGTTGGTGGGCTTAAAGCAATAACACCAGCTTGATACAGTGTACAGGATTATGGTCTGTTCTTCTCTGACCTAATTGACTTGATTAGTGCTGGGTTTAAAAATAAATGTGCGGTGACCCACTAGCTTTGTTTTCAGGGCTCGTAGTGGCAGGTGCAGCAATGATGGAGTGTTGTCTGCTTCAGGAAGCTCTCAGAAGGAGATACAGTCTGTTTACACCTACTGTGGCTAAGACTCACAGTGTCAAGATATCAAGTTATTAGAATTTCTGTGTTACCTTAAATATTAAAAGATAAGGCTGGTGATAGTCTATGTTTTTCTTGACAATGAAACCCACAAAAAGACCTAAACCTACAATGAAATGAATTTAGTGAGTATTATTAGTAGTATGGTAGTAGTATAGTATTATCTATTTTTCCAAAGCCTGATATTTCTTATTCTTCTGTGACTCCATTATCACAGAACAAATTCTCCATTGTTTTAAACAAATTAAAAACATATCATTGATCCACATCATTGCATTTGGTGACCTGTTCATTTAGAGGCCACTGTAATTCATCTAAAATAAATCTACATGCATCGTCCTGCTGCTGAAAATACTCTCTAGAGAACCAAATGTGTAATAGTCCAGCTGATTCAGGAAATTATTTATCTTTTTTTGAAAATGAAACTATAATTTGTTGGACATCTTTAAAGATTTACTTCTTCAGGTAAAACCAATGTTCTTTGGGCTGTATGCCACAGATAGAAAAGGTAAGAGACAAGCTAATGTGTTAATGTATTTTCTACCCCAGTTTTTGCCTCTCGTCAATTACCATTACATTAGAGTCACGGAGCTAAGCATCCCATTTTCTGAATGATAAATTCCATGCTAGCGGTTCTGTAAGGCTGTACTTAGTCACAGCTGTGTGTTGTAAAAGTTAAATGTCCATGTCACGCGCTTGCTAACATGCCACATTAAAATGCTAACTGATGTTAAGGCGGTAATGTTTACCATGTTTGCCATCTTAGTTTATCTTGATAGCTTGCTTACATGTGTGACCAAATTTAGTGGCAATCCATCTTTTCATTAATCCATAGTTGTTCCATAGAGCCATTCTGTTAGCATGGCTAAAAACCCACAAGGAATTCCCAGGATCCTTTTCTAACCATCTGACCTAAAACGCTTGTAGCCATCTGGATAAAAGAATATTCTGTCCCCTGCACAATAAAAAGGATTTCTAACCCATTTCCCCGGTTGCAACTCTGTTTCCGCAACAGATAGAATATTTTCATGCAAATGTTTTTGGGAGTTTTTGGAGTTTCTGTGTTTGTCAAACCACCTTCTGGGTTTTCTGTTGGATGCTTAGCTCTGTAACTCGAATGTAATGATGAAACATGAGAGGCACAAACCGGGGTGTTTCCTTTTCATGAGAGTTTTTGATACGCCAGCCTTATCTTTTAAGTTCAAGTAACTACAAATATGTATTCTTCTGTTATTGTATATGTTTTCTTTCTATCTCTCTATGTCTGCAGCCTGAGGAGTATGGGCAGGAGGCCATGGAGGGCCAGGGAGAGGGCATGCTGGAGCCAGAAGGGGACGCATATGATGAGACCCAGCAGGTAGTCAACCTACACAACACATGTCTCTGCTCTACATTAAAGCATCTTATATAATTGAACTCTGGGATTTTATTGTAAAATGCTTTTTGTTGTGAAAAGCCTGTAAAAAAAAAAAAACTTTGAAGGCATGGACTGCAGTCAGGGAGTCCATTCACTTACAGTAGATGCAGGCTTATCCGTATTCAACCACCTCTGCATGGTCACACATTTTAGCTGTATTGCATTTCAATAGCGCTCCACACTTCACCCTCCACTTCTGTCCCACACAAACACCACAGCTCACGTTGAGGTAATTCTACTTTTCTCTGGAAATGAAAACAGAGGGCTTTTTTTGCCACATAGTGAGTACAGTGAATATAGCACCACCTACCTACTTTGAGCGTTGTGTGTGCGTTGCGTGTGTGTGTGTGTGTGTGTGTGTGTGTGTGTGTGTGTGTGTGTGTGTGTGGAGGAAGGATGTGAGTCTGACACAGATGGTTATTTTTGGATTTTGGCTGTCAGAAGCAAGCCAAACTGTGCAGAACCTTTGAAAACAGGTTTGAAATAGCACATAGTGTAATAATATAATGTTAAAAAGAAGTATATATAATGAGTTATGGCACAGCACCAGCTTTTAGCCAGAAACCTATTATATTCTCATAGAATATTAAAATATTCCGATTCAGCTTTCAGTTTAAGGAAGATTTAACAACGACATTTACATTCTTAGTAATTTTCATTTTATTCAGTGCATTTGGTCAGATTAAAACATTCCCTGAGATGCAAATTAAAAGTGAATTTCTCAGAGGCAGTAGCTTGAATCATCTATGTCCTCCTCCATCGTTCTTTTTCCTACTCCTCCACATCTCTTTCCCCTCCCCCACCCTTTGCTACAACAGCGATGAGCCAGCTCTGTCTAAATGGGTGTGGTGATGACGCTCTCTGCCTTCGTGCATTGTGGGTAATATCAGGGTCTCCCTGCATTGCTGTAAATATGGAGTCTGAGTGCTGCAGAGTGAAGCAAGCCTTCTCAGGAAGAATTTGAAGATAAAAATCCATGTCATCCAGTATCACTCCTGGTTTTGTGAAAACATCAGATGACTTAAGACTGTTGCACATTCCTGGAGGCTGTGTATTTTTTTTTTCTGATCATGTGCGTGGAGGAGGCGTGTGCAGGGTTACAAGGATGCTGGGAATGTGCTCACGACATGTCCTTGGAGCTTGGTGTAGACTTGTGCTGCCCTCTGTAGGCGGGAGAGAGACACTTAGCCAGCAGAGGAGCTCACAGCTGTGATAAAGTGACATCACTACCTTCAGCCAAGATAGATCATGTTTTACCACCAGCCCTCTGTCGTACATTTTCTTCTTAAACCACTTTCAGTTGAGTTTCATGTAATTAAGCTGTAATCAAAGTCTCACTGTTGAATTTAACCTGGAGCTTCTCTGTGCTACAGATTTGACCTGCCCATCTCCCTAAAATCACTTCTTTTTTTCCCCAGGAGAGCCAGGACTACGAGCCAGAAGCGTAAAAGCATCAGTCCAAGCCACCATCCAACCAGCAGCACAATAATATTTCTAATAATAAAAAGGACAAATGCTGAAACTATTACCATTATACCCTGTTGCAAAAAAACATCAAAAAATACAAGCATTCCCACTGAAAAATGTTCTTCCTTCAAGACAAATCTTTTATTATTATATATTGTAAATGTCATGTTATTAATGTAATGTGTTGGGTGTAGGTATTTATTGAGACGTAGGATTTGTCCTCTCTGTCTCATTTCCTTGATTCCCTCCCAACGAAATGAGACCAGAGCCAGGGCTTGTGACTTTGTACTTGTGTGTATCTGTATTTAGAAACGTGCAATAGATGTTCATCATCTTCCAATAAGACATTGGGAGAGGAAAAAATAAATATGTCCGGTTGCAAGCAGATATGAAAACAATAATATCCTCTTAATTGTCGACAATGCCTGTTTGTGGGTTCTTTCTTTTTGCATTTCTTTAAAGATTTCTTTAAACATTTTTAAAGTAAGAGTTTTTTACATTGTATCTTTATAGTTGCTTGTGAAATCATTCCAGTAAACTATCTGTTAGAAATGGACAGAGTATACATGTTTGTGTGTGTGCGTATGTTTGTGTGTACTGAAGATTTTAACAAGTTAAAGTCAGTATATTATGTCTTGAAATCATAATGGTTGTCATATCAATATGTGCTTTAAATTGCAGGACTTGTCAATATAAAGGTTTATATGTTAAGCCACACATACATTCCTCTGTAAATAAAAAGTAAAAAATGAAACCACCTGTTAGTGTTGTTTGATAATCACTTTTGGCAATGATCAGTCATTAGATTCGAAACCTCTTGTAAACGATTCTGTTTTTTTCTGCCTGTTGGTGTAATTGGGGATCTGTTATGCACCGTCCTCACATTTCCCTTTTTGCTCACTCTTGTCTGGGGGTTTGATTGCAGGATGTGTAAAATATGCTGAGCTTGTTCTGGCCCTGCTGCCATAGCTGGGATGCCAGTCTGATCAGGCCTCTTTGGATGGGTTTTGTTTGGGTTAATCCAGCTGGAACGTGCAGGCTCGGTGGTGGCGGGCCGGAATCAGAGGGTATTAAACAGCCGCTCCCGTCACTGACGGTTCAGACTGATGTGTGGACGCTGCGGGGACAAAGACAGGAGCCATGGCCTCGTTCAAGAAGTCCTTTGAGAGCCTGAAAGGCTCCAGCCACTCGGCTGTGAAGGGAGTCACAGACACTGCAGGTACTGAACTACAGCTGAAAGATAACACGGCCAATGTAAGGTCTGACAGACAGAGAAAAGACTTTCATTTCACAGTGGCTTGCCTTTCTTGGTTGAAAAAGAATTTTTCCGATAAGTCATATTTTATATCTTGTTTAAAATTGTCTTTTGCATGTCAAGGACTTGGATATGTTAAAAGTTTTTTACTATGAGTTTAAAAGCAAAAGTGGTCACTGTAAGTCCCTGTGACGTGTTTCCAGTGCAGGCAGCTCAAGAGGTTGTGCAGCAGGTGGCAGACTCCTCCAAAGAAACAGCCAACATGGGTAAAGTTCACACTCCTCTGTCTTTAAAGCTTAATGATGTGACAATGGATGTATTATTTTCAGCAGATAAAAGAGTGACTCAAGCTGTCACCGGCTGAAAAAACTAAAAACACTAATTTCTCTGAGTTGGAAATGTGTAAGTGGATACTGGAATTACTATGAAGCTATTATCTGACTTGTGTAACACTGTGTGATACAGGACTATAAAAACACACATTTATTTAAATGTAGCTTGGTTAATAGTGGTTTAATGGACTGAATCCTCAAAATGTTACAGGAATAGAATGATAAACTAAAGTAGGTTTTCTGGATATGATCTTTTTATATACATTTAAATATTTGCTTGCACTAACAAAAACATGTGATAATCAAATTCTGTACAACTTTCTTCAGCCTAATAATTTGTTGTTTAACTTCCTGAATGTTTCACTTCTGCTTCACTCTGACTCTTTGAAGCTGCTCAAGAAGCTGGCAAACAGACTCAATCAGCCATAGGAAAAGCTGCAGACAAGGCCACGGACACCATCAAGGAGTTTGGACAGAAAATGGAGACCAAGTGATCCCTACAAAAATGAACAATCCTAGATGAAACACTGGAGCCAACTTGTCTGATCATTCATAGGTTTTAGACAAGTAATAATGTTTGAATGGAAATATGTTGGCATCAGAAAACCCCCAAAAGATATATATATATATATATATATATATATATATATATATATATATATATATATATATACACACACACACACACATAGTATATCCAGACAACTAACATTCCAAAAAAGTCTTTATAAAATGTTT
Source organism: Nannoperca obscura (assembly GCA_036024295.1). Classification (NCBI taxonomy): domain Eukaryota; kingdom Metazoa; phylum Chordata; class Actinopteri; order Centrarchiformes; family Percichthyidae; genus Nannoperca; species Nannoperca obscura. The sequence continues at coordinate 15,985 of JAVQJL010069689.1, forward strand.
TTTTTTTTCTTATTTTCCTCTCACCTTTTTCCATTTGTGTTTCTTGCTTTATTATAGATTTCATTAAATGAGACTATTTTGGGAAATAAAACCAACTTGTTTCTCAGGTTTTTAAAACGTGACATCCCGCCACACACAGTAGAGATTGATAACACTGCTAATAGCTGTAGAAGCACTCTGTCTGTGCTGTATCCTGTTGTTTGGAGCTCATCACCATGGTCATTATCACCAACACATTGCTGAAAAGATGGCCTTTGGCAGGCTGATGTCTCCTGATGAGAATATGATCAGAGCTTGTCTACCTTGGCCCTCAGCAGCATGCCTCCCTACGCCACACTACAGTGGTTGCTAGGCAACAGTACTCTGTGGCAGCCGGGGATTGGTGGAGGCCTTTGAATTAAAGGTGAGAATACTTTTGACAGTACACAGTGTTCTGGCCAAGCTGCAGCCCACTGTCACAGTAAAATCAGAGAATGGGAAGATTCTCAAAAATGAGAGAAATAGGCTATAAATAAAAATAATATCTTGTACAATTACTCGAGGCGAGCAGAATTACTGAGGCTCTAGAGAAATACGTGTCACAAAGCGGAGAGGTTGGAGGGAGGAATGAGTATAAAAGACGTGGTGATTTTACAAGTGCTTGTTTGTGTGGGAGGTGCAGCTCTGCTTCCTTCAGGCTCCTTCAGCTGATATCCCCTGTTGTCTTTCATGCACTTTCACTGCTGCAGCAACTCACTTCTACTAATATTCCACACATTTCCTCCACAAATCCTGAATTTGCTTTTATTTTATTTACTTTACCCAGTCTTGTAATGAGCCTTGTAATGAGCCTGTGATGCCTCCACAAAACAAAAAAATGTGCTCAAGTGGAAGTACCTTTTTTTAATTTTTCTGCATTTTCTTAAAACTACAATTCTACACTGATTTCCTGATTTCCTCTGGTCAAACAAATCGTCCACATTGCTGTCTTACTTAAAAGTGGTGATCCGTTAATAAGGAGAGAAATCCCTCTTCTGTATGACATACAGTTGCCACTGTGTTGCTATGAGAACCTGGAGTTAATTACTATGATTTACTGATGATTAGAGAGCTGAACATAGATTTTGTCATTACATTACCACACACACTGCCAGAACCCGACCGTGGTTTCCAGGGAAACTGGAAATGTGAATCTTTTCAATAGACACAGCCACGGCTTAAAGAGCGAGGATTGCCTAAGATAGATTCTTCTAGAGACAAAACAGTAGCCCGCTGCAATCACTATCAATCAACAGGGAAGATATATGGACAGATGTGGGTCTCGATCAACGGTGAGATTTGCGATGTTTGACCCAAATCTGAGAGAGAGTTATGGAGAGCCTTCAGTCTGACTTAGACTGCTGAGGTATGTCTTTTACTGATGATTTCCTACCATTTGTTTTATCCTGTTTGTTTTCATACTTAGAAATTGACATTGACAAGTGTAATCTGGATTTCTGTGCATGGCTTTGGTTTTATGTGATAAGGGATTCAAACAGAACTTGAATATAAACTATGTGGATATATGTTTAGGGTGTAAAGGTACAATCTGAGACATGATCAAACAAAAAAATCTAACATTTAAAATGCAGTTGAATCATGTGTTTAATAATAATAAATATCCCAGATTACAGTGTTCTATAATACTAAATAAGCATTTAATTAGTAGCAATGATGTAACTTGGTTGCATGTCAGTGTTTGGATACTTGACATCAATATCGTACGACAGATCTTTTTTTATCACCAAAATCGAACTCATGCTGGGGCTTCTTGTTATAGGTTTTGATTATAAATTACACAAACAGTGTGTCAGTGCTGTGTTATGCCCTGCAGGTACTTCACTTAATGCAGAGACAAAATGGGAAGTCTTAAGGAGGAGATGAGAGCTCTTAGAGAAGACCACAAGCCTTGTGAGAAGACAGATGGTGGAGAGCATCCAGGCAGCTCAGATGGCAGCGCCGCGCCTGAGGGACTTCAAATAAACACGAGTCAAGAGTCAACAACCCATGTGGACTATCAGCCAATGCTTCACATGAATGCCAGCTACGTTGAAGGGAGAGACATAAATCCAATATCCAAAGATCAAGTGCTTTCAGGAGGGGTTTGTGGCATCGCTGACCAATCAGACTCTGTAGGAGTTAAAGACTCTGAGCAGATGGACGACATTCTTCTGACACAACAGCCTGAAGATGATAAAACAACAGCAGCTACACATAACGACGCCACAATATCTAATAAGTTCCTGAGTGATGGAGATGGAGATGGTGAAATTCAGGGGGGGACGTCTGAGGCTAAAAACATGGATCATGATAGAGAAAAAGAGCCAGAAATTGAGAACATCTTCGTGCCTGTGCCATCAACTCCAGCCGCCAATGATCCACGTTCCCCAGCCCCTTTGGGTCAGCAGCACATGCGCACACAGGTCAGCCTGGAGGTGGTGCAGTGCCGCTCCGCAGCCACCAGCCCCATGACGCCTCCCGAGGGTGGGCATTCCTTCTTCTTCCCCAGTTCTTTTGGGAGACCCGGAGTTATGGGTGCTGACACCAAAGACGCTGAGCTGCAGGTGGGTCAGCAGGTGGAGTTCTGCTCTGTTGCCACTTCCCCCATGACCCCAAAGACGCCATCGACCACGGCTTTCCCAGAGCTCATCGGGAAAGAGACATTGCAAATGGAGGAGGAGAACGTGAAAAAAAGCGAGGGGCAGAGGGAGAATGGCCAACAAGAACATTTCCCCATGACAAAAAGTCCAGCAGAGGCTGAGTCAGAGATAACTGGATCTTTGAAATGTACTACATCAAAGGAGCTGAGTGTAGGCTTCAGCTCGAATGCATCTACAGAGAGCTACACCAGCTGCCCTGCTGCTGGGTTAATATTTTCACAACTAACCCTGGAGGATAGTAATCAGCAGTGTAAGCAGCAGAGGATGGGAAGTATGGATCAAGACATTACAATCCTGGTGACCCACCATGGCAACAATGGGGAGGAAGAGGAAGAGCAGGTAGAGTCATCTTTTTATCCCATAGAGCCAGAGATGGTCAAAATAGATGAGTATGAAGATTTCAGAGAAAACAACAGTGATGTAAAGAGGGAGGATGGAAAGGAAAATATCTCCACAGATACTTTTCATGTTCCTGATTATGTAAAGGACGCCTCAAACACAAATCCTCCACAAAACACAACTGAAGAATCCTCTGATTCTGCTTGTGACGAAGCCAAAACCGACATGAAATGTGAAACGTCAAAGGTCAAAGAAAACAAAGCATGTGAAGAGGTGAGAGACCTTTCCGTGACAAAGCCACCTGTCCCTGAATCTCCAGCTCCCTTCGGCTGCCACAACATCCGCACACAGGTGAGCCTGGAGGTGGTGCAGTGTCAGTCTGCAGCTACCAGCCCCATGACCCCTCCTGAGGGGGACCAGGCCTTCTACTTCCCCAGGACTTTCGGAACATGTGAAGCTGTTGGTGCAGAGACTAAAGACGCTGAGCTGCAGGTGGGTCAGCAGGTGGAGTTTCGTTCTGTCGCTACAGCACCTATGACCCCGAGAACGCCCACCACCACCACTTTTCCTGAGATCAACAAGGAAGCCAGCATAGAGGAGAAGATAGTGGAGGAAGAGGAAGAGGGTAAAAAAGAGGACCAAGAGGAAGTAGTTCAAGAGAAGGAGAAAGTAACCGAAGAGAATAAATTGGAAGCAGGTGAAGAGGAGGCAATACATGGTCAGGAGAAAGGTGAGGAGCCGGTACAGGAGGTGAGCTGGGATGAAAAGGGGATGACGTGGGAGGTGTACGGGGCAGTGGTGGAAGTGACTGTGCTGGGATCAGCCATCCAGAAACACCTGGAGAAACAGGTGAAGAAGAAGCAGCCCTCCATGCCTCCCCCTCCTCCGCTCAACCCCTCGGCCATGCCCCTCTCTTCAGAGTCCACCCAGGGGGGTTCAGGTAAGGGCCAGGCGGGGAAGAGGCGAGAGCAGGATGGGGAGGTGAGCCGCCGCAGAAGAAACCCCTTCCGTCTGCTGATGGAGAATATGCAGCAGCCACATTGTTGCTCCAAAGCTCATACCGCCGAGTGACACGAGAATCTTTAACGAAAAAAACTGGTTGCTGGTTGGTGAGAAAAAAACCCACCTGTGCTGGAAAATCACATGACACCTGATGTACGTGGCTGTGATACAGTGCATTCACTGATTTACTTCAACGTGACATTGTCTTGAAAGTGTGAGAAGCAAATCACCTCCTCGCACAAGAGGAAAAAAGCATCAAAGCAGGAAACTCCTATCGTGGAGCATTATTCACTGAGAATCAGCCATACAAGATGGGTTTTTTTGGTGTTGTTTTGTTTCTCTTCCACGTTTCCATATTTGGAAGAATGTGGGTGATATATCAATGTGATCGTTAGCTCTTTAATGTTTTTCACCCAGACCATTCGGTTGTCCACTGAGTCAATTTCGCAGTCGATGCTTTTAATGCACCTCAGACAAAACGAAGCCATGGTAACCCTTCCCCTGGCTGCTAACAAGCTTAACACAGCTTCAGCTGAGAGAGGTGATAGTAGAGTGACAGTTTTTGAGTGTGATTTAAGACCACGTGGTCAGTAACTACAACGTGGAGGTCATTTTGGAAATATGGAAGTTAAAATGTATCTAAATGTTGCTTGATTTGTGTGTGAGGGTCCCTACCATTAGCACAGGCTTTTGTATGTCTTATATTCTGCTTTTAGATTTGGCACAATGTTTGTATTGTGAAAAGTATAAAAATGTACTGATTACGAGCACAATTGTGATCATTTGAGAAAATCAATGACACCTGATATGAGGGTATTTTTATTTATTACTATTTAGTGTATTTTAATGCCATAGTTAGTGATTCAGTTGTAAACTATGTGATGAAACTTATTTTAAACGTGTTTGAATTCAGAGGTTTGTACAGTATCAGTGATGTTGGTGTTTATACGTTGAAGTCACAAAAGTGGGATCAAATCCACATTTGGAGAAATTGATTTTATTCACAGATTGCACTTGTGATACATTCATTTAGATGTCAGTTAATAGTGAAATTATATTTTCAGTCTGCTGCTTGTAGGAAGTCAAAGTCACATTGCATGAGATTGCATTTTATTCTAGCAACAATTATCTCAAACCCAAAGCAAACATTGACAAATTAAACTTGCACAACCTTTTGGCTAACGTGCAATCATAAAATAGGATTTCATTCATACGTACATTGAAATTATGCAATATTTTCCTTTTTTTGGATTTTCTTTTGTAGCATCAGCTGCAACAAAAATTTAGCATTGTGTGTTGTCATAACTTATAATACAGTTTATTTCAAATAATCCAAACAGTTTTTAAACCGTTGCTTAATATATTAACAAAAATAAAGTGATTCATATGTGCAACAATTGTGCAAAATGTTTTGTTTGCTTTCCCATTGCTTCTGTTCAATATTTCATTGCCTAGATAAGGTTTAAGTTTTAAAAGAAGAGTTTGTGAAATACTTTTTTGACAGTGACATCTCCCATTTTGGTGTTCTTTCAATTTAATATTTAGACAAAGCAAATCCCACACTTTAGGTGCCATTAATCTTGAGCATAATATCGATAATACATTACTATTGGCCAGAACAAAAGGCTATATGAAGACACGATGGACTTCTTTCAACCATCAACCATCAATATGTTTGACTGGCAATTTGGTCATTCTGATTACAGAGTAGTTACATATGTCCATCTCAGGCCTCTGTTTCTCCCTTCGTTAGTTCCATCACAGGTCTGTAGTGCTATACGCAGGGTTAGTAAAACCTGTGTTAGGGTTGTCTGAGCCTTTCTTCTGGCCCCGCTGGGCCAGCGCTGCACCCAGAGGCTCAATGTACTCCGGTGGCCTGCTGTACTCCTCCTCCTCCTCCTCCTCCTCGATCATCTGCTAATGAGGAGCAGACACGTTTTAAAATTAAACCATATTGTAAAAGTACAGATGAAAATGGACTTTAAAAAGTAAACTCACCATAAAAGGTTGTGGATCCTTTTCAGGAAGGGTCATGTCATAGTCCAGGGAGTTTAGGCTTTAATAGAAAAAGAAAGACAAAGTATAACCTCCATTTGCACAGTTGATCGTTTCAGAAAGAGGGCGTTCTTTTCTCAAATAAGTGTTTAGGTTTTTATTTAAAGAAAGGTTACATGCCAACGTTGGGAGCTGAAATGTATTTCCATCACAACATGCTGTAGTGAGCACACTGGGACAAAATGTTCACCTGGAAACCATCCCAGTCTATTGACCAGCACTGCTACAGAGTGGCGAGTGAGGTCGTGTGTCCCTGTGAGCCGCCAACCTGTCAAGCTGTGGTGACCGAGCAAATAGCTGCTATCAGCAGATGGTGGAGGTAGTCACAGAGAGCTTTTTCTTACCTGATTTTGTCCACGTCTGAGCTCTCCTCGTCCAAGTCCATGACCATGGCTGTGTCGATGTTGAGGTTGAGAACAGGATTAGCCCTGTTGGCGAATAAAGACAGACATAAAAAGACAAACAAAGTCAGAGATGTGTTATATTTTATCACTTGTCTTGTTAAAACGGTTGTCTCCTCACCCCTCCATGGTGTATTTGTTGGTTCCAGGCACCACAGGACCACTTTTCTGGTTGTCAGAAGTCACCATGGATGCAGAGTTCATGGCTTTAGCTGCCTTCAGTTTCCTCTTGTAGCTGTAGTGTGAAACAAGTTGATTAGTAAACAGAAACTGAACCTCTCATAGATGTTTTTAGATCAACACTACTTGGGTAACTGTGAATTGTGGCTTTACATGGGTAAATTGTGTGGTTACTAGTTAATTGCCCTGTCCCTAACTTCATTCCCTTTAATCCCGTTTCTTACTTTCTGCGAGTGCACATCAGGGAAGTGGTGAGGACAGCCAGAACGATGACGAGGCCTCCCACCATTCCCAGCAGGATGTACTGCACAGGGTTTGTGTCTGGTTCGTTCACAGGAGCCTTCCCCTGAAACCGAATTAAGAAATCTATCTTTATTATATTGCTGTCTGTGGACCCATAAGGTTTCATTTACTCATCAGATGTGACTATATAGTTCCAACACATTTTACAAGTATCATTTATAATTGAAACACTAAATATAAGTAATACTAAAACACATACAGTAATATAATAATAATAATAATTTCTTGTATCTTTGTTGCATCTGATTATATTTTAACCCGGAAAACTTTCTGTATTAAACTCCTAGTTAGCTTCTTGCTATGATTTAGTTTTACTTGTTTGTTTTTTTCAGGCACTCACTGTCCCGTATAAAAGACAATCTCTTCAAGTACAGTGCAAAACTATGCATCAATAGCAGTGAGAATAGGAAAACTTCTCTAAAAATTCACAATTAAAGATTTAATTATGTTGATAATTAAAGAAAGTATAACATGACTGAGAGAAGTCTCTTTCAGAAAATAAAACTTCACCTCTCACACAGCTCGTACTTACAATGTTCTTGAGGCCAAGCTCCCCCAGCACAAGAAAATGTTCAGGATCAGAGAGCATCTTTTCCACTTCATTTGAGGTAAGAGCCGTTCCATTGAAGTACACAAAATATGCCACTATAATAGTGTTACCTGAAGCCCTGAAAGAAGAATACAATTTACTTACACACTTAAAATAATCAACTTAAATGAGCTATCTCAGCTGTTTTAAACCTAAATTCAAAAATGTATTGCGTTGCTGCAATTATCATTTACGATTTAAAAATATATATTTATCCTCAACATTGTGATTGTTTACAGGGATACTTGCACCACCTAGTGGACAACAGTCTGTGCATGCAAGTGAAGATTATTTTGGAGTTCTTGTTAACACCAGCCAATCATTTATGACCTGTACCTGTGTTCACAGACTGTAGCATTTATTTTGATGTATGATGATTTAAATGTAGAGGTGATGAGAAAAGGAACTTGCCTGGATTCTCTTGAAGAGTCAGACCTGATGGCAACAATTTCAACAGTAGCCTTGGTGGCAGCAGTAAGTGCCCTGGAAATGCAGAGATCAGAGACCAAGTCCCAGATGAGAAACAGGACAGATATAGGTGTAACTAAATAGAACAATTCTTCAATACTCTGTATTCTGATATAAACTTTACTAAAAGACAGCATGGAGAAACATACCGTCTGATTTCTTCGAGGTTTTTTTCAACCTCCTCTTCAGAAGATATAAATTCAAGTTCAACTTTATATGATTCATCGACTGTGAAAATCTGCAAAGTAAAAACAACAGAAGTATTAACACGGGCTTAAGTCTTATTGCCTATCTGGTGTTTACAACCCAGGTGGGTTTCACAGTGGGTCATGAATGAAAATCCAGCTGCATGATTTCAGTCACTCACCTCCAGTACGGTGCTGGTGAAGAGACCACCGGTGTCAGTCGCAGTTACTGTTACCAAATACTTCCCTTTCAGTGTCATATCAAGCCCCTCTGTAGTTCTGTGGAAAGTGGAGGAAATTACGAGTGCAGCTATAAACAGATTACGAGACAAGAGGCCCCAGGGCAGAGACATGTAAAAGCCCATCCCACCCCTCCTATATAGGGTCAAGACACCCAGAAACACACTGTGGTCATTTTGTGTGTCTTTGTTTTTGTTTCTTAGTTGTTTTTTTGTGGTCGTCTTTGTGGCAGTTTTGTGTTTCTTTGTGGTCATTTTGCATTTCTTTGTAGTCATTTTATGTCTCTTTGTATGTTTAATTGTTGTATCTTTTTGTTGTGTTTTTATATCTCTGTGGTGACTTTGTGTCTCTGTGGTGACTTTGTATCTCTGTGGTGACTTTGTATCTCTTTGTAGTTGTTTTGTGTCTCTTTGTAGTTGTTTTGTGTTTCTTTGTGGTCATTTTGTGTCACTTTGTAGGCGTTAGATTGACTTTCCAACAACAAATATTAGCAGTCACTTTGAACAGAGGCTCTGGTCCAGGGCCCTCCCCCTGACCCTTTGTGCCCTGTGGCCTGTGCTAGTAGGCCCGTTCAAAACTCCATCCATGAGTGCAGCAGTAAACACCAAAGCTTGTCAGAAAACACAAACACATGTTTAGAGCAGAATAAGATATGGCAGCATGATGCTGATGGATGTCTTTGTACTCACTGAATAATTCCAACATAAATGTCCTTTTGCTGAGTGGTTACGGCCTCGAACAGCATCCTCATGTTACTTGTACGATTGTTGGTGTCTTTAAATTGGACTTCTGTTACTTTAAAATTAATCTGCTTATTTATTCCAGAGTCACGGTCTGTAGCCTGAGGGCAATAAGAGATACAAGCAGGAATGTCTAGATATCACATATCTCATTAACAAGTTGAAATCATGTCAGTTCATTCATACTCACAGTGACTGCTGCAACAGATGTCCCCTTACTTGCACTTTCTGAAACCACAACTAAAATCCAAAGAAGGAAAATCAGCGTTAAACATTATAATTCTGATAAAACTGACAATAAATAACAAAATGAATCCCAAAAGTTGTATATTTGCAATTTCTACATTTGTTCAAAAGAAGAAGAAAAAATTGAGTAAATTAATGGTTTCCAAACTGGGGGCAGAATGTGTTTTTTTAAATAATAAAAGTATTTTGTTTTATTGATCATTTGAATATTGTTCCTCTGCTCTGTTTTCTCAAATTATAAATACTAGTACTACCATTTCTATGAAATAATAACAGCTACTGAGCTAGTATGTCAACTGAGCAAACTCAATTCACTGATGAAGACCATGTGATATGGGTGAAAGTTTTATCACAATTCTCGTGTTTATTGTAAATTACTGGAAATTTTACTACGCTTTTGTTGACCTGAACATAAACCAGAGACATGCGAAAGGTGACACTGCGTCATGAGTAGACTGACTTCAGCTTAAAGG
>JAVQJL010069701.1:0-20317 GCA_036024295.1 Nannoperca obscura
CTCAGTCAGTGTCGCTGTGTTTCCTCTCAGACTGACTTCAGATCAGAAGATGAGTGTTTGTGTGGAGGAAGAGGAGGACAGAGCAGAGTCTCCAGGACCCGGCTGTCCGTCTATAAAGACTGATCGGGCTAAAGGAGATCCTCCAGCCTTCAGTGAACCTGGACCATCAGACACAAAGTAAGAGACTGACACTAACTTCTTCCTCTTAGTTTCTGTGACAGCTGTCAGTCACATAGAACAGCTTTAATCTGATCTGAGACGACTAATACACACTTTTAAACCTCCTAATAACTCATCAATGATCAAGGATTCATGATGAATAACAACATGTTGGTGTTTGCAGACTTCAGTCCAACAGACAGAGAGCAGAGTCTCCAGGACCTGGCTGTCCCTCTATAAAGAGTGACTGGTCCAAACATGATCCTCTGAACTTCAGCGAACCTGGACCCTCAGACACAAAGTAAGAGACTGTTTTACTGTAAACTGACCTGAAGATGATGCACTGAGGATGAAGACAAAATGTTCTGCTGAAAGATTTATATTCATGATGCAGAACTATTAGTGCAGATACTGTTTCAAACTAAGGATCTGATTTTATATCTGACAAAGATCCATTTCAGACGTTTTCAAGAGGTCAGCAGAGGAAGTCAAAGGTTACTCAACAAATCATATTAGTTATAAAGAAATGTCTCCACAGAGAGAGGAAGAGGAGTCATGTTTCTGATGAGGAGCAGTCGTCCTGCTGTACTTTGTGTCAGGATGTCCCGAAGGATCCAGTCTCTACCAGCTGTGGACACTGGTTCTGCAGACAGTGCACCACCTCATACTGGGACCAGTCTGCTTCATCAGGAGACTCCTCCTGTCCCCAGTGTGTAAAAAGATCCAGAACCAGACCTGGACTGCAGACAGCCAGTCAGACCAGCACTGTACAAAGTAAGGCTGCATCTGAATCAGAATCTGATTTATTGCCAAGAAGGTTTTCACATACAAGGAATTTGCTTTGGCTCAAAAGTGCATAAGTTAGCATAAATATGTACAGATATTTAAATACAACTACTTAAAGTAGCTACTGTAACAAAGCAAGCAGTACAAAAAAGAAGAGCAGTGCATTTTGTGTAGAATGTAAAAAATATTAACTGAAGGATTTACAAGAGTTCACAGTATTCAATTTTCAATTCAATTTTATTTATATAGCGCCATATCATAACTCGACCTGCTCAATCACATGGAGCCGGTCGAGACCGACTTCCACACAAAGACCCAACGATCCACCACGAGCAGCACCAGGAGACAATGGCAAGGAAAAACTCCCTTTGAGGGAAAACTTAAATTAAGTTGCCTTTCACCCAATATGTTCTTCCAAAAGCACATCGCACGTGTTGGTGTTGTCACCGTTTGGGTGGTTTGAATCTCAAAACTTTTCACTATGTTGCACTACTTCTTCCAAAAACTTCCCCCACTTAAATCAGTACAATGCTCCTTCAAGATGACATGGGATTTAACAAAAAGAACCCCCACCCCTCCACCAACATCTTTGTTTTCCCCCCGAAATCTACTTCATATTGAGGCTTGGGTGTAAAAGTCGATGAATTCTTTTAACCAGGTCTCGATTGGATCAGGCCTCTCAGCGCCTGGCAGGGAGAAGATAAGGCCTGTTATCTCTTTCCGACCAACCTGCAACCTCCCTCTGTCCTCCCCATGACTGGTCCAAAGGAAGGGGAAAAGAGTGTGAAAGAAAGAGAAAGAAAAGACAAAGATTCATCAGCTTAGATAGTATGACAATGGTGGTAATGATGTAATGAAGAAAGACTGCCAAAATATGATCTAGAGATTAAAAGTAAATTATAAAATGCCAAAAGAAAAATGTTCTGTGAATTAAGTAAATAATCAGGAAAATAGCACAAATCAAACCAATAAGTACCATTTCTTCAGCGTGTGTAATGTGTTATCCTTTTGCACTGAAGAAGAGCCTTACTAGTGCACGGTGAATGAAGACTAGATGAAACCACACTCTCTGTGTAACCAGCACTAAGCATATGCAGCGCATCTTGCTGGGGCTGGTTGGGAGCTTAAGTTTTTATTCATGAGTCTGTGGAAAACTGACTAATAAAGTTTGTCAGAATAACAGAAATACAGCCCACTTCTCAACAGAAGAAGCTCCATAGACTATTCTTAGCTTGGGAATAGTCTCTGTTTGAATGTCAAACTTGGTAATTTCTTGGTGGTGCTACCTTAATTCTTGGTGGGGCCATGTATGGCAGTAATTGCAACTTCAGAAGTAACTGAATACATATACAAAACTAATACGTGTACAGTATGAAACAAGTGATGAAGTCTAAAAACCAACAGATGAATCAGTTGGCCGATTTAAAGGTTGCCCGCTCTCGTTGTGGTGGTGACATAATTGAACATGCATGTAGTTGGGGAGGCAGTGGTGGGCTAGAGGGTTGAATTACCAGCACTGAGGTTACCTTGAGCCAAGCCTCTAAGTCCCCCACTGGCTTTTGATGGAGCCTGATAATTTCATGGCGATACAAATAATCCACAAACATGGTTGGACATTGACATGCTAACTGCTTGGATATACATAATGGTCAAGTGAAGCAAAGCAAAAAAAAAGTTACAATGCTATGTTAGCATCAGACCGAGTTAAAGAGGTAAAGAGGTCCTGAATTTAAGCGTAGGGCAAGTGGGCATTGTGAAAGATTTTGGTAAGTCAACATGATAAAGAAGGATGTGGACAATAAACATAATTTTACAGATAATTTAAGGCACAACAAGGACCAGCAAGACACAATCTGTGGTTAAAATGTGGTGACATTAGCTTAAATGTAAATCACATTGGTGTTTTAAACGATATTGTTTCTCTGGTTGTTTTGAAGCAGGCTAAAATTAGCATCTGTTGTGGTTCTGTCTAATTTACTGTTTAGCTGTCAGCCATTTCCCACAGGAAAAGTCTTAACGAGTATTTAATTAATGACATTGATTCATTTGGTGGAGGAAAATCTGCCTCATGGATCAGAGAGATCAGACAAAGCAATGTCTCTCACTGTTTCTCAGTCCTCATCTCAGTTACTTAATTTGTGGTTTACACACTTTATATTTCTTTAAATCTCTGCAACGTGTCACAGTGGATTCAGATGGTCCTCTGCGTTACCTCTGTTAAAACCCAACATTTATCTGTGGTGTTGTTTGGTTCAATTAACGATGAACAAGCTGAATTCGGCTCCATAAACCAACCTAATTGCTCATTTAGCATTTTGTGTCTCTTTTCAGATTGCCAAAACAGCAGAATGTGTAATCAGGGGTGGGCACTCGATGAGGCGAGGCAAATAAGTCAACAGTGCAGACTATCATTACTGTGTGGGTGATCGTCTGATGCCGCTGAGGTTTATTTCCTCCATTTAGTTTGGTCTCTGAAGATAGAGGAGAGTGTAACTTTGAACCGAAGCAGATATGCATCTGATGTCTCTGTCTCTGCTCTCATTATTACGCACTATCCGCTCTTTCCGTTAATTTGATTTGTGTGATTCCATATTATTTGATCTGAGCTGAGTCGGCCTGACTTGAGTTGAATTATTTAATTCCTTTTTAAGACCAATAATGGAAAATGTATCATTCACTTTGATGTGAATACTTCAAAAAGTACTGACAATTTTTATTTTATTTTTTAGTGTTTTGCCTTACAAGTAAATAAAAAGCATAGTCTTCACATTGAAGTCCTTAAACCACAGTGAGCTTTGGGCACAATTCACAATTCATATGGTTGCTCTAAGTGAACTGTTTAATTTCCTCTTAGTAATGAATGGTAATAACATTTTAACTTTCATTGCTTCTGACATTTTACTAATGTTTGTTAACTGCTTTGAGTTATATCATGATATGACACACTGTGTGAATGTTAGATGGGTGTGCACTGAATCTGTGACATCTTGATTATGGGACATTCTTTTGGATTACATGACCACTCTGCTTTCTCTCCTCTGATGGCTATCTACTAATGAACCACTGACTAGAAGAGACAAACACAATAATGGCATATTGACCTCCAGAGGGCTGTCTTTACTGCTGCAACAACCAGCCTGTGTGAACAACAGTTTGGTGGTGTGATGGCAGTAGGGTAACCTTTTGGACTTCACAGAGCTGAGACTTCAGCAGTGAGCCTCTGCCTCATCATATACAAGATGCACTCGATAAGACCAAATAACATAAAGTTCTGTTTTTTGGGGACACATACGCTTTATTGCTGAGAGATCTTCCTTGAATAGGAAGAGACAGTTAGCTTAGCATAATGACGAGTGGTAGAAAAAAATCTGCCTACCAGCAACTCTAAAGTTCACTAATTGATATGTTATATCTCATTTGTTTAATCCGTATAAATGGTGAAGTGCAAAAACAACATGTTAATGTTTTTATGGGTGTTATGTGCCAGGCTATTTCTTGGTTAGGAGCAATGACTTCCTGGAGTCTTGCTGGTTGCCTGACAACCTCCCGGCAGCAACAAGGCTCAATTACATTTTGGTTCATGCACAGATTAAACAAATGTAATATAACATTTTAATTAGTGAGCTTGGTACGTGGATTTTTGAATGGTTTGACATAGTGAGGCTAGCTGTTTCCCCTTGTTAGCTTAGCTAAGCTAACCGTCTACTGGCTCCACCTTTATATTTTAACAGACAGACATAATTTAACTCACAAGAAAGTTAATAAGGATATTGTCAAAAATGTCAAACATTTTCATTAAAAACAATAAGAAATGTCCATTGGCATGTGTGTCAGAAAAGCAGAGCTTGGTTGTGGGTGAGTGCGTATGTGTACAAAGACTGAAGAGGCATACCCTCTTGCAGTTTTTAGATCCCATCTCAGAAAACCTCTGTTGACTTGAGGAAGCCAAACATGATGCACACAACTTGAGACAGGAAATACTCCAGAAATAGTAAAATAACCCACCAGGTTGACATGAATCCTCATGAGGAATGACCACTTGACAAAACCTATTTTCGGTCGCTTCAGCTCCTCTAAAATTAACCGTGCCGGTCCCGTTCTTCACCACCATCATCGGAGCTCTAAATGAATATCTCCAGGAGAGTTCCACAGATTTTCCTGGAGGCTCATGTTGGCCCAACACCTACAAAGGCACTTTGTTAGGATGCTTTATCTTTGTTATCCAGCTGTACATAGGCAGCAAATAGAACTTGTACAACTGATTATAAAGTTGTGGTAGATGGTGGCCAGGCTGGCCTGTGATCAGCTTCCTTAGTGTTTTTCTGTACATAGGCAGTCTCAGAGCAGTCTCTTGTGACATCACAGAACAACTGTCACATCAGATGTTCAACCAGAGCATCAGCCTTAATAACCTTATAGACCAAATCCATACTCATTGTGCGTCATTGATCACTGTGATAGCTATAGCAGCTCCTTCCTGTCATTCCACCATTATTTGCAATGACTGTAGATAGCAGATTGTGGCACCAGCAAAATCTTTCAGCTGCTCTTTTGTCCTGATCCTGTTAGCATATGTGATTTGAATAGAAATAAGGAATCATAGGCCTACCCTTAACATTTGATTGACTGAAAGTAAAAGGGACTGTCAAGGTTACAGTCAAGAGATGAGCTTGATCATTTATTTTCTTTTGCTTTTGTTTAACATTCGTTAAGGATGACATCTTTTATTACTCAACTTTACTATTATATACTATAAACGCTTTGTTGCGATCAGAACTCTGTTTTTGTTTAGGCGACTGATTCCCTCTCGTGCAGCAAGCAGCAAAGCAACATTTTCATTTTACAAAACCTTTCTCCCCCCACTGTCCAGCCTAGCCTACGGGGGTAATCTCTCTGTTTATCCAACCATTACTTTAAGAAGCCCTATTTGATTTGGTGCGATGATGATTTTAAAAATAATCATTACAAGTAATTTCTGTGGGCCCCTGCACACCTTTGAACCCTGTAAATTAGTACCCTTTATCTTTAATATCAATGTTTTTGTACATGTATAGGTATGTTAAAATTATTAAGACATCTGACATCCATATTGTTATGGATCAGAATGGTAAGCTATACTCAGATCTCGTGAACAAAAACTTGTATGACATTTATTATCATTATTATGATTATTAGGGTACATTTTCCACCTGACTGGTGCTGTGTTTTTCTCTTACTGTACTGATAATGGTGCCCTCAGCTTCTAATAGGCCATATATTTGTCTCTTGAAATGGCTTAATCTCTCCCCAAGCTCTATCCACCCACACATATACATTTATGGGAGTGTTGGCCTTCTTTGTCAAGTGAAAAAGAACGTGTTATTGAAATGACCATTTCTTAATTATTATCTTTTTTAGCATGCAAAGTGGAAGCAGTATCAGTACAGTTGTGTAAAGTCTTTTTAGTTGCCTACAGTTCAGAACATTTCTTATGCCACTTTTGGTTAGCCCATACTGTAGGAATTGGCAATTACAAATGACCTGTTTTATCATTTAAATACAAGGACTTGTTGCAAAGCATTGAAACACTGACTCCACTGAGTCCAATAAAAAAGAAAAGAAAAGACAGATGCTGTTTTCTCGTGTGCAAAGAGATGCCACACTTCACTGTTCTCATAATGAGATGTTAATTGATTCATCATATTATGGCCACACATGTATAAAAGTCCCTGCTATCAGTACACTTTGTATCTCCTATTGTATCTCCTATTTTTTTTTTTATTGTTACAGTAACTTGTGTGTTTCATTCTGAGTTTCATCCTGCGTCATAGCAAATGCATGGCCAAAGTGAAGTCACCCTAATCACAGAGAAACCGAATGCATCCTTCCTGATAATGAAGGCCGGACTTAATAAGAAACTCGGGAGCTCACGCTCGTCGTGATTATTTTGTTTCCTGCTCTGATTTTTGTTTGTGAGCGGAATGACAGTAATGCAGTCCTGCCACTGCCTGAAGAGAGGTTGGGGGACATCTGACTGTCACTCCCACAACATGGTGGAGGAGTGACAGCCAGATGTCCTCCAACCTCTCTTCAAGAGAACGCTGCACATAAACACAACATTGTCTTTGGGGTTTTTTACAAGGAGGTAACAGTATATGCAGTATGAGTGTATTAACATGGGGAGTAATAACTGGTAGTATGTAGTTAGAAGGAATACACAGCCTAAAGGTGCATTAAATGGAAATAGGAATAGGCTATTACATACATATAAAGGTTTAGACCCTCCTTACATTTGATTAGAGTGAGGAAGAAAATTAACGCTAAATAAATACCATGAATATATTACTTTAATGGACAGTACAATGAGGGACGTCAGTCTACAGATGTTTTCAGCCAGATAGGGAATAAGGTTAGATCAGATATAGATAAGAATTACTGTAATGATTCCTGTGGAGAATCCGACTAAATGAAAACAGGAATGCGGTAAAATACATTAAAAAACAATGACATTTATGCAGCACCTGTAAAAAAAAAAAAAAAGGCCCACAAAAATGCGTGGAGGGACTGTGCAGCGTGACGTACTATACGTGCAGAGTGTGATACGACAAGGATGTTTTCACTTTTTCCTGCTGAGAGAGGAAAAATGATTTGTGCGCACTTTAAATCTGAGACTTGCAGCCTACGCACAAGCAGGATGTTGTGATGTCACAACGTAGTCCAGTATGAAACTTTCACGAGTGTGAGCCTCAAGTGCACGCACACACACACACACACACACACACACACACACACACACACACACACACACATTGAGAATGGACTTTTCAGTGAAGTGGGAGATATCTTGTGTCCAGCCATTTTTGAAATGAACAATATTTGCATATTCACAGATTTTGGATATTTCAGTGAGGGAAAGGAGAAGATTTCTATTTAATGTCTGCAAGTTTCATATTTTTTTTCTTTGTTTTTTTTTCTGTATTCAATTTATTGATGTTTTCATCCTGTAAGATAAACAAAAAATTTAAAATATCTTGTGGCATATAGCTTAACCCCACCATTACAAAGATAGATAGATAGCAGTCCTTCATCTCTCTGTTTTCATTAATCTTCCCTTCTCCCCTTTTTTTTCTTCCCTCTTCCTCTCCCATTTCATTTATCCACCTGAACAATCCTCTTTTCTCTACCCTCTTCTCCTTTCTCTTTTTCTCCTAATTTTTTCTTCTGCCATTTTCTCCCTTTTCTCCCTCTTTTTCACCTCCTTCCTTTCACCATTTACTTTTCTTCCTATCATAACTCCTTGCTCTCTCTCCTCGTTGCCCCCCCTCTCTCTCCCTACCGCATGCCCTGTCCCTGCTCCTGCATCTTCTTTTTCCTCCCTGCTTCTCTCTGATTTCCATCCCTCCCTCCCTCCCTCCCTCTCTTTCTCTCTGTAATGAAAGAGGGAGTTTTGAAAGAGAGAGAGAACCAGAGGAGGAGGTTGATGGGGAGGGGTGGGTTCCTATAAGAGCAGCTGCCTCCAGCCTCCACGTAGCCAGAAAAAACACGCTGAGACCGAGGGAAGGAAACATACGCTGACGAACCTCAACCTGCACCCGAAGGACACCCACAATCTCACCCCAATACAGGTAAGAAGACCCTGGGGAGGAGGAGGGAGGTGGAGGAGGAAAACAAATGGCTTGACCTCTGACCTTTGATACAGAATCTTTTGCATTTTGTGTTTTTGTCAAATAAGTTATAGCTGATATTTTGTTATATTTGTTAACGGATTGACAGGCAGAAAGAGCAGATATATTGTACAAAAAGCACACTTTAAAAAAAGTGAGCATATCATTTTGCATTCCTTTACCTCCTTACTAGTTTCTTCTAATGATTACAATTTAAATGTGAATTCCCTTTTAATCCAGTTTTAATTTAATTGAAAAATATTGGACACAAGGGAGAAAAATAGAAACTACCAACATGTTTATAAGCCATTTTCAGCTCTGTTACAGTAAGAGTAACACACTATTTTCCCTAAATCAGTCTTTGTCTCCATCACTTGTCTATCATCCACGCCTGCTGAGGCGTCCTGTGACCCTCTGACCCTTGAAATCCTCACATCTGAGTGCCTGTAATGACCCTAATCAGAGAATTCAATCTTTTAACTGTTGCTGACCTCGGTGACAGGTAATGTCTCAGGTCACTCTCGTCACCTCTGAAGGCGCAACTGTAGGCTATCAGGTCCCATAACTACTTCCTCAAGGTTAAATACTACGTGTTTGAGTGGGTTAAAATCATTACCCAGCGGAGATGCACACACTACAGAGAGCACGAGGGGAAGACGCTCCATCTGTGGAGCACACATGTAGTTTGTTTTGTCAGAGCAATGGTATTTAGTAAAGAGGGAAAGGTCATACATCGCGTTCTGATTAGTCATTAATCGTTAAGGCCTGATTTACTGCTGCACTCTAGTGGGTTCCATGAATGAAAGGGGGGGTCTTCGCAGAAAGCTGCTGCATGTCTGTGTTGACACTGTAGCTTGAGACACAGAGGGATGAAAGGTAATTTGGGTGAGTGCACGTTGGTTAATCAGGTTCAGATTTTCTCTGGCTCACTTCCTTAGAAGATTATTTTTAGGTTTTTAAAGGCATTTGCCTGAAGGTAATGGAGTCGGCATTTAGACATCCTTTGTTGGCAATACTGAGCCAAAATTATTCAAAATCTAAAGATTTAATTTATGAAATATTACATGAATAATAGGTGAGCTTTAATACAGAGAGCAACGGGTACCTAAAGATTTATTTCAGTTGGATTGTGATTGTTGTTGATGTTTTTATGTGAAATGAAACCTACTTTTAAATGTGGAACTGAAATCTGAGGTTTCACTGACAATAAATATGAATAAATCTCAGATTGTTCTCAGATTGACATTCAGAACCTGCCACCCAGACTCAAGAAAAAAAAGGATGCCCAGTACATGAAGGGAGAGAAAAGGTCAAAGACAGTAATGTAAATGGATTTTATTGACATATAGAGCATCTGGCCACACCTGGTCCATAGTGGGGCGTTGCAGACTCTTAATGAGCAGAAATCCCTCTTATTCTTCTTCATCCCTTTATTCAAAGATGCATTAATGGACCACTAACTGGATTTGATTCAGTCATCTTATGTGAAAAATATATTAAATCGCATTTTTATAAAACCTTTAGATGAGTGGTATAAATTGCTTTTAGATAATTATTTTTTATTCATATTATGCAACGATTTTGAAATGATAATTAGATACATTATTTACTTATTTACTTGTCATAATCATTTTTATCATTATTATTAGTGTATTAGAAGTAGAGCAGCATTTTATTTCTGTAGTAGCAGAGCCTACGTATATTATTTTCCTTATGCCCTCCGGCATGTATGTGTCTCATTATTTTTTTTAAGCTGTGAGGAAACATTTATGAAGTTAATGATAAACTTCAAGATTGGGTGTCACTTGTTTTTTTACATTCAATAATTAATAGTGTTTTTGTTTAGCCTGGGGCTCACTTTTTGTTTGACCTTGACAGAAACTCTATAATCAAAGGTGCTGTTCAGAATGGCTCATTTCAAGTAATCTGATACAAAAGGCTCTTTCAACAGCCACGATGATAAGTGATTTGAAAGTGCGTGTATCTGGTTATGATTATCTGAGTAACAAAAGCTTCTTGTGTATCTCCAGAAGGAAGCTGGTGTAGATCTACAGATAGTGACTGGGTGGATGTTGTGTACTTTTAAACTGATTCAGAGAAAACTAGAGATTGTGATTCCGTACCTCAGGGCAAAATACTCAAAGCATTCCTGTGACTGCATCAGATTTGGATAGCTGTGAAATGTCCCTCTGATCCTCAGTTCAGATTGTATTTACATTGCACCCTCTTTGCACAGCTCTTCTTTTTCTCATTATTGTAAATTTTCTTTTTAGTAGTTTTATTTAAATGTTCTGTATATATCTATGCTCTTGTATGCACCCATGCACCAAAACAAATTCCTTGTGTAAACCTACTTGGCAATAAATCTGATTCTGATTCTGATCAGCTTTGAATTATGCGCTCATAATTGTATAATTTCTGCATTGGATGAATTAACTAACCTAGGTCTAATTGCATAAAGGAAAGTTTAATGTTTAAAATTTGGGAGGCATCATTTTATTTATTATATTATATATAAATTAAAACTGTGATACGTAGCTGATTTTTGGGAAATACACTTCAGTATTCAGAGATAGAGGTGTGGGCGAGATGACAAGATAAAATAGGTTTATAACTTGGCTGAAACACTTCATCTGTTTGTGAATGTTCTGTGTTCTGGTTTCGTGGGCAGTTCCACTGTGTTGCTGTGGATAGATGAACAAACGTAGATGATAGACTGAGAGAGATGAGATTTCAACACCTGAAAATGTTTGACATATCAAACACCGCTCTCGTGAACCGTCCCCTCAGAGACAAAGGGCAGGACCCTCTTTCTGTTTCACTATCAGACTTGAAGGAGACTATCAGAAGCCTCTATAAAGCAACAAGACGAGACCAGTTGTTGTTTGAGGAAAGAGTGCCATTTCGTGTATTTTTTTCTGGACTTAAAATACCCCAGCTGCCATCAGTCTGTCTGCCTACACACACGAAACAACTGAATGCATCAAGTTCAAGCACTTTATGTTCACTCATAACCACACTTGTTTGAAGAACTTGTTCGTCCGAGCCTTTTGACCATTGCGGTGTTCAACAGTTCTTAAATCTTTTAAGGTCTCCAACAATAAAGTTGTATGAGCCACAAAGCAGTTAGCACCATGTTTCTGTCCCCCACAGAAACTTGTTATTCTCACCAGAAAGAAGATATGTATTCCAAATGAAGAGAAACAATCAGATTAAGCACTTACATGGTTATTAGGCGCTAATATATACCTATTGAATGGATTATTAATGGTTTACACCACCCCTCTCAACCCGATTGAAAATTCCTTCTGATCAGGTCAGCTTCATCCAATTGAGGCGGTTACATGAGGCACTTGCTTTTGTGATTGGACTTTTATTTCCATTATTAGTGGAATTTTAGGCACATTATAATGTTAAGCGCAGCTAGTGATGGCAGTTTGTTTGGGGAAAATTCATGAAGAACTAGCTGTCACTGTGTAGTTAGTAACTTTTAAAAACTGCATCAACAGACTTACCGAGAAAAGAAGACATCCACACAGAGTGTGTGGTGTTTCCTCCAAAAGTAACCTTAATCTTATGCAAAAAAACTAAACACAAAACATTAGGAACACTTTACTTAGTTGCAGCCCTATTTCCACAGTCATGTGTCTCATGACCTAAAAATCCCTTTTAATCCATCTTCTCAGTATCAGTGAATTCATTGGTTTCCTCCACAACACAGCACACCTTATTAGCTTTATGGATGAACTCCCTTAACTCCAGGAAACCATTCTCATTTGAAGGCTGGATGGGGCAAATGGAGGGAGGATAATGAATGTTGGATCACAGGTGACATTGCATAATACTGGTGTGTACAGCTCTGGTGGCTGAACAGAACTGGCTATGAACGTGTGGACTTAATCCATGGATACAATGTCCCTAACACAGCAGGGTCCCTGTCCATCCTTTTGTGCTGGGAGGATTTTACAGATCCTTCTCCATGTCTCCTTGCTGCCCCTAGTGTGCTCTTATTCTCCCCTCTCCGTCTCAATATCAAAGGAGAACTGACTCCTGTCAGATGCGCTTACTCAATTTAATTCTGGGGGCAGAGATATGCATTTTCTTTTTGCTGTTGTCAATGACATCATTGTTCTGTGACACGTGAACAATATCAGAGCAGAAATGCTCAGACCTTTGTTCAGGATGCTTGATTTGTTTTCTTGTTATCTTGGTAATGTTGGATTTGAGAACTGGAAGTGTCAGTAAGATAAAATGTATGATTTTAATGCAAGGATGCATTAAGAGAGTTGGCTATGTTGTGCTGAGTCAGGCTTGCTGCCAGTTGTCTCACCGCTGTACTGTCTCAAAGAAATCTCCAGCAGCCCCCTAAATGATTTTCCCCACAGGTGGCCATCATAAAAGAGACTAAATCAATGATTTCTCTTTTATTGTGAAATTTGAAACCTTACAAGATTAAACATTTGTAAAACTTCACAGAGCCTCGTGGCAACATAGTCTGTAGAACTGGCAGAGAAAGAGACACTACCACCAGGCTAATTAACAAATATGAGCAACCAAGATTCAACCATTTGCATTAGCCTCCTGGTTAGTAATTCAGAGTCGGCGATAGAGCGAATTTCTGCTACAATATCTCCCACTTGGTGAAAAGAACTACAAGAAGTGTCAACTAACTGTCGACTAATCACAATAGCTGCAAAGCCACCATCGCTGACAGTCACGCTGAAACAAAATACATTATTAACAGCAATAAAAATTAAAAAGGAGCTAAAAGGTTTGTATCTAGTTTTACATGTTGAACTTTCAAACAATTCAAAAGTAGCTAATCCAGGCTACTTATATGATGTTGAGTACAAGGCAACAGTGGGGGTAACCATCTTGGAATAATGCGTAACAAGTCTCTCAAGTCAGAATCCAGTTTTTCCCATTCTGCCGACATTGCGTGAATGCAGCATAATGTGCAACTACAATGGAAGTAAATCAGAGATAACCTCTTGTGGTGTATGTGCTTGGTGAACAGGTGAACAGGCGCCATCTTGGATTCCGGTTTCCTCTTCTTATATTGCATCTTTGGTTCGGTCAAAATAAAAACTCCCTAAGCTAATAGACCAGCTGATAGCTAATCAGGAATTGGTGGGCTCTAAATAGTAGGGTCTGATTCATGCTAACGTTTAAACGTTTAGTTTTATTATTTCTCCTACACATACAGTACAGGACAAAGCCAAGGTTTTACAGAACAATTATGTTATATTGCATGAAAAACTCTTAAATTCTGAATAAAAAAAGAAAAGCAAAGAATTACAGGGCATTACTTCATCTCGAAACCAAAAATCAATGATTAATAAATCAATATGAACTGAGTCTGAGATGACCCCTGTGTAAGTGTGTGTGAGCACACCTCTCAACCATTAATCGACTTTAGGTGATTAGATAGAACAAATATGGATTTAGCTTAGCGTGTCTTCCTGTAATGACTTCAGCATGTAATCTACTGCCTCGTCACACGCAGCCTGACTGATCGGGAACATTTTGTAAAAAAGTTTTCTTCTGGCTCGTGAGAGGTCAAAACACAAAACTCTGCACACACATCGGATAGCCAACGTGACTTCTGACCAGGAGACAAGGATCATAAGAAATCATGTCTTTTGCTAGGAGTATTGGTTAAGCAGTTGCACTATTACTGCTTGGGCACATTTTTTGATGCTTTCTTACAACAAATATATGCAATATATTAATCTCTAAAAATCAGTCTTGGTTGAAAAAGTTGGATGGATGAATAAATAAGTGGTGGCTATCAAGGAAAAGTGTTTAATAGATATCTTATATTTTGTGCGTATCAATAAGAATTAAGATTTACTGTAGGATTTGGCCTTGGCCTTGGTTGAATAATAGGGTGTTTATGGACATCAAGATAAAATAATTTAGTGTGAAACAGCTTTTTATTTTTCATGAAAAATAGATATTAGTTGATTTTGTGAAGCATTTAGTTTCTGTGACATGAATAGTGGGACATTCCTGCAACTAAACCCCTTGTGGACTTTTATGCCAGTGGTGGAAGTAGCAGCTTTGCCACGTTTTATATATGAGTGAAAGACAAAGAGAGAGAGTGAGAACGTGTATGACAGAGGAATGAGGGGAAAGGGGGAGCATGAGTGAGTGAGAATGAGACTCAAAGAGGCAGAAAGCAAATGATAGAGTGAGATAATGACAGATAAATCAGTAGGTATGTAATGTATGTAGGTAGGTAGTTAATATATAGATTAGATGTTTTTAATTAGCTTTTTGGTAATATAGATCCAGTTTCCTGAAATGTTTCACATCAGTGACCACCCTGCCATCTTGCCAGTTAGCTATCAATATTAAAACAAAGAGCACAATGTGTTTTGAGTGGGCCTGGGACAAGTTGTCAATCAGAGTGACATTTCTGACAGATAAAGTAGTCTGCTATTCGTCTCCAAGCAGAAGACTAAATAACATTTAATTACCTGTCAAGCTGACTCATCAACTAACAAAGCCAACATCATAAATCCACTCTAATTATTCAATATTTGAATTGTTTTTGTTACTATGCTGGTCCTCTCTCCTTTAAGGGTTGGAAGTTATTGTTGTTAAGTCTAATTTCAAGCTATCAAACTTTTTACCCAAATTTTTTGATGAATTCAGGATTTTATATGTGAAAAGTCCATAAAGGAAAAGTCAAAAGTTTGTAAAAAAACAAAACAAAACAAAAGAATGAGGACTTATTTTGCATACTGATATAGACTGGGCTTGAACTGCATTGCACTTTTAAATTCGATTTAACTTGAGTCATGAAGGACCCTAATTTATAATTTGTTGCATACACCATACACAGAATACCAATTAGACCAAATGCAGCAGGCATGAGGCAACCAAACACTCACTTTACTGAAAATGTCCAATATCTGTTTTTTTGCTGTTCACGCACAGTGTGTCCAAAAGTCCGTAAAAAGAAAATCTCAACCCAGATACATTGTGTACTGACTGTACACTGACTGACTGGATTTGACAGTATGGTGGATATTACATTTAAATTACGTAATATTCTGCAGTTCAGCAGAATCATTTATAAAATAAAGACCTGCCAAGATGGATGCATGCTGCTCCTCCGTTCAACCACGCGTGAATAATCCGGCTTTAAGTCACTCTTTAATTTATTTTGTACTTCCTGTTCTTGATGAGAAAATGGCAATAATAAAATTGGTGGAAACAGTTGATAACACAGTGTGAGACAGTTTGAGAATTTTGTAATTAAGAGTTGTGAGTTGCTGGATGACGAGACTATGAATCATACTCGAATTTGGAGTTAAACATTTCTTTAAAAGTACTTATTCGTGGTTGACTAGGCATACTTTTAAAAACTTGCTGAACTTACATACAGCCACACACAGAGATACCTTCCAAGGAGACAGACTACAGACCCTGTGCTGATTTTAAAACATGGATGACACCACATACTATAGCATTTTAGTTCACTGCTCCTTTGGTAACCTTAAATTAAATGTTTTTCAGATAGTAAAAAGGTCCACACATCATTAGCTCATGTAGTTATGGGAACAGGTAACCGTTTGAGACTGGCTGAGAGATATTCATTGGCAGGGGGTTCCTTTGTTCTTAAAGATGGTCTAGTATTCATCATCTACTGGACTGTAAGACCTCCATCAGCAGCGCCTCAGTGCAGCACCAGATATTAATGACATAATTAACTGGATAATTTAGTGGTTAATCAGTTAATTAAAAGCAGAGTAATTGGTTTTTAAGGGCTCTCAAGAGAGAGAACCTGGCAGATGTCAGTACCACAGAAAAGATGAGTCGTTGACACAATATTTAATAGACATGAGGACAGAAAAACAGAGACAAGACTTCATTCATGGGAGTGTGTGAATGTCTGTGTGTGCACCCATATTTGTAATATCCTGAGTGAGGCTTGGGTGACTGCCACTAGGCTGTATGGATTCTGTGTTGGTATGTAGCTCCTTGACTCATTTAAGAACTGCCAGTACTCAACTTGGCCACAATAGTTGACTGTTCCCTGCATTTACCCTCGAGTACTCTTTAGACTGCTCCTTAAACCTCCAACCTCCAACGGTAGCTGTCAAAACATATTCTGTGGTTCATGTTTATTCATGTTTCAAGTTAAGATTATTATTAAATAACCAAAACTTAGTGTTAGCTTTAAATCCTATTCCTTTTCAGCAATTGCTAGCAGCATGGCTCGGGGGATGGTAAAGTTTTCTGTTGGTCATTTGGTTCTCCACTTTAGTCCAGACTGAAATATCCTAACAACTATTGGATGGATTGGCGTGACTTTTGGTACAGACATTCATGTTCTCCAGAGGATGAATCCTACTGACTTTGGTGATCCCCTGACTTTTCCTCTAGCGCCACCATGAGTTTTTGAGTGAAATGTCTCAGCAACTATCGAATGGATTGTCATGAAATTTGGTTCTCGCATTCATGTCCCCCTCAGGGTGAAGTGTAACTTTGTTGATCAGTTAACTTTTGTTTAGCGCCTTTAACATTTTTTATTTACTTATTCAATTCTGCTTTATGACCAAATACTTACAATATATACACTATACTATACAATACAATACAATTAATATCATTCCCATCAACTGCACTTTGTGTAATAATTGGTGTTATTCAGGTGTTAGCATTGCTACTATGCTGAACTAAGAGGCTAAACATGATGAACATTATACCTGCTTAATATGCCACACAGAACCGCTAGCATGACTGTAGACTTGTAGCCTTGTCAGAGTATATATGACATAATAGTTTGACAGTATGAAGGCAAGCATGCCTTCCACTTTTATTGTATTCCTCATTCATTTTGAAATGAAAGAAGGGCATGCGTGTCTGCATCATCTGGACACACCTCAGCAGATAACAGAGATGAGCAGATGTGAAGTCTCCTCAATGCATTATCCTTATCCTGAGGGATGCTCATTTTTTGGAAGCCAAGTTAGTATAGAATCAGTGACAGGAGGATGGAGAAGGAGAGGCATTTTAGCCAAATGAACACACCCAAGCTGTTTGTCTAAATCCACTGCCATCTGGCAACCTTGTCCCGCCCTGAGCTGTCCTTCAATATTCCTGCCTAAGATGGCTGCTCTGCTCTTTTGTCCTTCGCTAACAAACCCATTCTCCTCTTATCAGACTAAAGACACACTTGACGCACAATTATATTGTTTTCACAATAAAAGACTGATTAATTTGGATGAATTTTGCAGAGCTGCCGTTTTATGGCTAGTTAGAGATTGGAATGTACTCTAGTGCAATTACACTTTTATCAGTTTTTAATTACTCTGAATAAATTCCAATTTTCGAAGACATTATAAAGTACTGTTTGATTAACGACAACTTAGTTTTACTTTTTGCCACGTCAGTTACATAGATAATGACAACCTAGAGCTAAGAAAGAAGTGAGAAGTGTTACTGTGTGTCTGTGTGAATTTGTATTTGAGTGTTTTCAATAAAATACTGTATAGTGGGCATACAGAGTGTGTAAATAGTTATGTTGTTGAGTGTGTGTGTTCTGTGTAGTGTCTCTGAATGTTGTGTATGTTTTGTGCATGTGAATTTATGTGTGTGTGTGTGTGTGTGTGTGTGTGTGTGTTTGTCAGCAACAAAACAATGACTCAGTTCATTGCCAGAGGCATTAATTGAGGCATCAATTAAAGGAGTTAACGAGTTTGTTTAATGAGATGAAAACTCTGGTTGTGGTTCTGACGTCAGACTCACCAGACTGGGCTGTTCCTACCAGAATGAGGTCAGACTATTTTCTTTTCCTCTTTTTCTCATTCTCCAAGCCTTTCATTGTCACATTTTATATCTGCTGTACTCTCTATCCCTTGTCTGTTATTTTTACTCTCCTATTGTCCTCCATGTCCCTCCTCTTCCTATTCAGAGGCCTATATGCATATAAATGCAGCTCACTCACCTTGTTTGTGCACGATATGGCATATCATAATTACTGACCTTTTTTATTCAGTCCTTTACTGTAATTATTGACACAAAAATTCAAATAATATACAAAAAATGTATTAGTTCCTATGTATTAACCACTAATGTTAAACATAGCTGTGCATTATGCTTCTGTATCTTAAATGGCAATTAGTTATTGTGTGTGCAAGTCACTGCTAGAACTAAATTGAACAAACTTTAAAAGAATACTTCCCCATTTTGGGAAGTATATATCAATACCATATCAAGGGAGTGGCTTCAGGACAACTCTGTGAATGTCCTTGAGTGGCCCAGCCCAGCTTCCCATCCAACCTGATCTGAGCTTGAGAGGTGCTGCAAAGAGGAATGGGTGAAACTGCCCAAACACAGGTGTGCCAAGCTTGTGGCATCATATTCAAAAAGACTTGAGGCTGTAATTGCAGCCAAAGGTGCATCGACAAAGTATTGAGCAAAGGCTGTGATTTCTTAGTTTTCTATTTTTAATACATTTGCAAAAACCTCAACTTTTTTCACTTTGTCATTATGGGGTATTGTGTGTAGAATTTTGAGGACAAAAATGAATTTATTCCATTTTGGAATAAGGCTGTAACAAAACAAAATGTGGAAAAAGTGAAGCGTTGCTTCCGCATGGACTGTATGTTAACACAATATCCTGTATCAGTGCTGGAAAAAGAAACTCAAATTGTTGAACTGAACATGTGTGATTTTCTCTGTCCTGTGTTGTGCAGGAGACGGTGGGACCATGAAGACCGTGGTGGCTCTGCTGCTGCTCTGTCTGTGTGATCCTGGACAGAGTGACTGCCAGGGAGACTGCCTGTCCTGCAGCAACATCCTTCCCAGACAGCTCAGTTTCAACACCATGGTGAGACAAACTCACTGTCACACATTCAAGGCTTACTGGGACATTTGACTAGAACAGAGCAGGTGTTAAGGTTGATGTAATAATTTTGTGTAGTATGTCACAAGTGGGACATATAACAAATTGAAACTTCTGAGTGAAAAAAGGGAAAAGCAAATCATGCTCTGAAATATTTGTTAGCAAATCTTCCATCCAGACAAAACCGGACTACACGCTAACACAAAAAAAATATATATATATGTATATATATCTCCAAGTGGAAACCCAACTCACCCCACCTATTCATCCTGTCCGCCCTCCATCCCTATTCTTCACTGTCTCTGACTTAACATATTACCCATTTGGCATTTGAGTTTTAATTTGTTGTGACTAATTGATTCCTGGGGACAGATGTGTGTTTCTTTTCTCGGTGCTTATGCAATGCTCTGCTTCTCACACATTTTGGCATGAAACACAGTAGAAGACATTTAAGTGCACATGGCTTAAAACTTTCAACTTTGAACTGTCAGTGTTGTTCGTAGTTCATAGTTGTATTTAAAAGGACCTCAAGTGAGCCTATTGAATTGGGCTTAAAGACAATTGTCTTGCCACATGCCATCTACTGACCTACTGCCCCTTTTTTAGAATCCTTCCTTCTTTTTTTTATTTTCTCCTCTCCTTTATCTCCAACCGTCCTTCCTGGCTGAAAGCCGTTTCACTTGTAAATTAATAACGGACCAGAGATTCCATGATTAGCCTGCTTTGTGAAAACATTAGATGATGTGCTCAAAGCAATGTTGTATTTCATGGTGTTCAAGTTTACAATCCTCATATTTCCTCATTGTTCTGGCAAATACATTCCCCCACATAATAACACACACACACACACACACACACACACACACAC
>JAVQJL010069719.1:0-12500 GCA_036024295.1 Nannoperca obscura
ATATATTAGAAAGAACAGCCAGAAACTTGCTTCTGAAACGTTTCCAGTACACAGGGACAGTCGGAACGTGACACAGCAGGATCCGATGGACATGAGGGATTATAGTCCAGCATCAGTGGCTCACCTCACTAATGCTTGTGTGGCTGAATGGGAGCAAATCCCTGCAGTCAGTAGTTGTTGTAGAAAGCCTTTTCCAAAAGTGTGAAGTTAAAACAGTGTATTGGGTCTCATGGCTTTGGAATGAGATTTTTCAACAATCACAAATGGGCGTGATGTTCCACATACTTCTACACTTTTGGAGCATATATTAAATTCGTTATATTGTGGAATGGAGCCCAAAACCTAAGCCTAATTCTAACCTTCACCTTAAACCTAAGCTGAGCTAGTCATCCTAGCTTGAGCAGCATCCAGCAGTGGACAGCCAGGTACAGGTAGGTGAGAAAGGTGCAATGTACACTGAATTCTGAAACTGCAAAAACAAGCCATAAAGATTCCAGAGGGTGCATTAATATCCTCACTAGGCACCTTTCCTCACCCTCCTTCTCCCTCTCCATCCCTCTTTCAATCTGCTGTCTCCCTCTCCTACATCTGTCTATTGTTGGTACAAAGCATTCATTCAGGCCCCAATGACTTCTCTTATGGCAGACAGCGGTGGGCTTAACAAACAATGGGGCATGGAAACAAAAGGCAGTTTATTAGGCCGGAGAGTGACAGAGAGACAGACAGAGAGAGAGAGAGAGAGAGCGAGAAAGAGTAGCACTCGGCGCTCCATTGTGGCTGGACTCACATCTGGTGGCCATGTGTGACCGGAGCAGCAGGGCTAATGATGAGCTTCCTGAGGCCAGCTCAATTAGGCCAGGCCTCACCGGACTCCCAGAGAGAGAGAGGCAGAAAGAGAGATGCCTATCGACATGCATATGAGTCGATCTGCACTATATACAGTCATCTCCTGCTTGGATGTGTGTGTACACGAGTGTGTCCTATGTCTACGAATGTGTGTTTTCAGGCATTTATGTGCATCTAAATTCCCACTGACCCACTCCTGAGCATTTTCCTCATTATTCTTTAGCCCACATGACACCTCCCCTCAACCCACATACA
This sequence comes from Nannoperca obscura, assembly GCA_036024295.1. NCBI lineage: Eukaryota > Metazoa > Chordata > Actinopteri > Centrarchiformes > Percichthyidae > Nannoperca > Nannoperca obscura. The sequence continues at coordinate 1,102 of JAVQJL010069719.1, forward strand.
CAGACATGCAAAAGCACACACCCTCTTCCTGAGCGGGCTAAAACTAACTAACAAGCCGTAAAGCCATTAACGGTTAGGGCGCTGCTTTGATGGCCCAACACAAGATTTCCAACACACTTAAAACTACACAGGGGGTGAGAACAAAAATGACGAAAGCTTGCAACCGTGTCCTCAGGCGTGTGTGTCCATGTCTGTGTGTCATGTCTGGTGTGTGTTAGATTGTGTACGCCAAATCAGATGGGTTCCTGTGATGGTACCATCTCTTATTATTCCTGCTTTGCAAAGTGTTCACTCCAGAAGACACAGACTGAAAAATACAAACCTAATAAACAGCAGAGAAAAGCCTGTCTGTCTGTTAATAAAAGGTTTTATTGGGGATATCTGATGCCAATTCTTCTCATAATCACGTGTCACTGGTCAGATGTGTATAGCTAGTATTGCATAGGCAACTGCACAGACAAGAACTGGGGTCATTTAAGGCTTTCCGACATAACAACACAAATATTAGGTTAACGTTTCGGACATGATGCCAGTCTGTGTCCTGTATCAGTGCTGTGCCGTGAATAGACACAGTCAGGTCATGGAGCCTTGTTTGGTTTTAAGATTTTCAGTCAATCCCTGGTGGAATTTTGGGTAACCTACTGTAGAGAGCATCTTTCCCAGAAGGACAGATTGTAATTTATGAATTATCCCAAAAACCTTGACATAAGAAACGTAGTTAAGATCAGTAGTGCCCCAGATACAGTTCATACAAGAAGTTAACATTTGTCTGTCTATGATCCAGAAACTAAACTAACCACAAAGAAAGAAGATTATATCGCGTGTAACAAAAGAAGTGTGACATCAAAACATACCAAAACTGTCTGAGATATCAAAAAACAAGCAATTTGATTTAGCATAGTCATGGGAGCTCATTTTTCACCAGAATATGATGGATAATTTGCACTGGAACTGTGCGAGGTGAAAGGTACAGGTGCATGTTGATGTCCTGAAAAAAACAGGAAGTTAGTTTGTTATAGTTATTGTAGTTCGGCCCATTGACTTTTCCCCCTTTTCAGCAGTCAGTCAGCAGTTGGAGCTGCAGAAGAGCTCACAGCAGCTCTTGAAGGCTATTATGGTATGAGTGAGATATCTGTAGATCCATGGGTACACTGTAAACAGTTATTCTGCAAACTTTTAATGTATTTAAAAAATGTTTTTTTGTTGTTTCAAAATATCTACAGTGGTCCTAAAGAACTGTATTGGTAGTGTCTCACCATAGAGAAGCAGCTGATGAGGTTTTGACTAGACTGAAGAGAATGATGGCAAAGAATGTGTAAAATTAGTTGATGCTGAAAATGCTACAACAGACACTGTGAGCACACAAGTTTAGTGTGGTAGAGTAAACAACCTGTGTACTAGCACACACCTGTCTGTTACTGTGTGTGTGTGACTGAAAGTTTGGCCAGTGACGATGAACTGAGCCTAGAATCACTCAATCTAACCTCTGCACACACCCCCCTCACTGCTTCTCTCTCTCTCTATCAAGCAGTAAATCAATGGTAGTCAACTGGACCGTTCGATCCCCATCCGTTTTCACTTGCTTCCTTTGTGATGGTTTCCGTGGTTACTAGAGCTCCTTCTGCGGAGGGGAAGTGGTTCTTATGCTGGAGAATCACAGGTTTCAGTGTGACCATCATCCGCTCAAGTAACTTACTCCAGCCTTTCAAACTCAGGTGTTTGTATCAGAGTTGCTCTAAAGACAGTATTTTAACTGCTAAAGGTAATTCTTCCTTTGGTTCATTGTGGTAAAGAAGCAGATACTTCAACATAATGATGCCATCAATTCTGCCATCATGGCGTTCAAGCTTAAAAAATAAAAAGGTAAAATTTCTTGACCTTGGAGACAGTGGTAGACAAAACAATCTCAACTCCTCGTCCATTTACTTACTTATTTTAGAACTCTCAATTGTTTCCCAAAGTGCTGAGTTGCAATAAATCACAGCAAAAGTTTTTTTTTATATCATATGTAAATAGCAGTAATGCTGAAATGATTTCTTTGACTTAGCAATATGCCAATTGACAGAAAACTAGATGCTGGTCTGTTGGTCGATCCAGACTGAAATATCTCTCACAACTATAAAATACATTTCTATGATATTTTGTACAGACATTCACGTTTTCTATAAGATGAATGCAACTGACTTTAATGATCCCCTGACTTTTTCTTTAGTGCTACCATGAGGTTGACACTTTAGTTTTTTATCTCAACAACTGTTGAGTGGATTTCCATGGGATTTGGTACAGGTATCCATGGTGCCCAGAGGATGAACACTAATGACTCCTAATGACTAATGGTGACATTTCTTCCAACGACACCAGCAGATCAATGTTTTTACATATTTGATGAAATGTCTCAACATATATTGAATGGAATGGCACACAATTTGATAAGGATATTTATGGTTCCCAGATGATGTATCCTACTGATATGGTTGATCTCCTGATTTGTAGTTTTGAGTGAAATTTCTAAGAAACTATTGGATGGATGATCCCCTGACTTTAAATCTGGCACCATCATCAGGTCAAAATCTTGGTTTATGGCCAAATCTGCAAAACTAGTGACATTCCCATCTACTTCGCCTGTACTTTGTGTTTTGTGCTAATTAGCAAATGTTTGCATGCTAACACCCTCACCTAACATGGTGAACATGGTACATATTATATCTGCTTGGCATGTAATTCAAAGCATTGCTGTAGCTAAGTACAACCTCACCAAGACAGTTTTTATTATGATAATAAATCTTTTTAAATCTCTTTTCTTTGTTTTACATAATTTTAAATCAAATTCTCTCTTGGGGTTAATCCTTCAAGCTTTAAAGCAACTGTGTCACTAAGGTGTGTATCCCATTTAATGATGAAGTGGAATTGGACATACCCTTACACACACTTTATATGTGATGAAAAAATGTATTTACATATGTGGTTTGGTCAGTGTTGGCCATAATGCACCAATTAGACACACACACACACACACACAATAGCAGAGCAGCTTTTGTTGGTCATGAAGGACAAACTGTACCACCTGTTACGAGCCTACAGCAGCAAACCACTGGCCCTTCTCCCGTCAGTCCCTCTCTGTCTCTCTACAGGAAATGAGCGGGCGAATAAGCAGACAGAGATAATTACAGACCAAACAATAGCTGTAATTTCTTTCTGCATCGACCTCCTGGCCCTGCCCTCTCACCAACACAACACAGTTTGCGTAATCTGATCCAAAGCATGCCAGAGTAGCTTCAGAGATCCTTTTTCTCTGTCTATCCCTCTCTCCTCTCTCCCTTTGCTTCCACAGACCAAGGCATGTTAACCTTGAGCTGCGAAGCATTCTGCTGGCGTCTGAGGAGATATTAGTCAGGTGATTAAGTGAGATTGATGGTACTTTAATTCCCTGACAAAAATAATGGCTCCTTGCTGTTGTTTAATCTTCAATCTTCATTACATGGGGGAGACTCAAGAGACTGTGGTTTTTAGCCAAAAGAAGGCCATGCTAATAAAGGACACCATCAAGGATGGTGTATTTACATATTTAATCAAAATGAATTGTAATTGAAACTCCAAAGGAGGGTTTAGGAACGCATCAAACTGTGGGCTGAAAAAAGATTGTTTAGAAATGTGAAGGTAATTCTTTTAGAAGATAATTTTTTGGGGGAATTCAGAGCATTTGACTGCAATTTAGCCACGGTGTAATTAGGAACACAATCATGAAACTCGCGTTTGCATATTACTGTTGTGATTTTCATTTTGCTGATGATTTACACAGACTTATGGATTTAGCTTGTTCCCATGACCTTGGAGGCCTGGAAACCCTTTCAAAAGTTTTTTTTTTTCAGAAGAATGAAGACAAATTAGAAAAAAGTTTTGTAAACTCAGACAAAGTTAGGTTTTGGAGAAAGCAACAATTCACAATTTACACAGAAGGTTCAGGACTTGTTTGAGAGTAGTTGGACAACAAAGTTTATGCGCTGTTATGAGAACTAACCTATAACTTCATTATTATAGGATGAAAACGACCACGCTATCACAGAAATGTTCCCATTATTTGTAAAACAAAAATGGGTTTCAAGGGGCACAGGTTTGATTCTGTCTCCTGTGGTGGATGGAGTGTCATTGAGCAAACCAATGAACCCCCATCCATTTTCCAGAGGCGCTGTTCCAAAGCTGACCCTGAACACTGACCTCCCGGTGGAGAGAGCCAAGTGAACATAAAATTCCTCCTTTGGGTGATCAATACCGTGAGAAGAAAAGGCGATAGATGCAGCCTCGGCTGTTCGCTCCAGCAGTACAGGGAGGTCAGAACACAGGGTCAGCTGAAGAGCAGCACTCTCGGAGCTGACAGGGATTCTGTGTCTTGCTCAAGGACACTTCAGCAGGGAGGATGTTCTTGCAGTTCAAGGGCCGGGTCCTAACCTAACCACAACACCCCACTGCTGTCAAAGAATTAGAATAAATGATTTCAATTCAATACTTGAGGCCGTGATGAACAACATACAACGTTGCTGCGTACCGTGTATCTCACAATGGCATTCGTGAGATACAAGGTTTTACATTTGCGATATGTGCAAAGGGTCATTTGAGATTACAGCCGATGAAAGGAAATGTCCCAGGAATAAAAACCAGAATAAAGCATAAAGCACAAGAATAAAAAAGGTTGTCTATACACTTAAATCTGTACAAAACGTATATCCAAGTCCAGCGTGTACACACAGCTAAATAACAGAAGCAGGAGTTAACTTTAAAATCACTAAGCAGTTGCACTCTATAGAAAATGCCAACAGACAGTAAATGGTATCTCTTTTCCAAGTTAAGAGAAAAATTGGTTATATAAAGTTATTATATTTTCATCCCTGTTAACAGCCAACCCTTTAGTGTTCGTTTCTCTCATTTTTTTTCAGTAACATCCTGACAGTTTTCTAATGATTGACTGCAAATAGATGGACTGTCAATGCAACAAACAGCACATGCAGATGAAAGGGGTCCTGCCGTGCATTTTGTCACCGTATCTGTGCATGTATAAGTAGGCCTGCTTGTGTCCGTGCGTAGGGGTGTGTGTGTGTGTGTGTACATAAATACATGTGTGATCAATTGACTGCAGTCTTGTCTATAGTTGTCCCTCTGTACAATAGGGACTATAGCAGCGACAGAAACAATCCTTTTAATCTAGTGCATTTTTTGCGCAGCGTCTCAGTCTGATGTCCGACTGTACAAAGAAGGGTCAGGGAGGGCTCGGCTCGGGTGGGTGGAACAAACAACTGGGATTTACTCTCTCTCTCTCAGTGAGGCTTCAAGGTCTTCTTTGGCGTACAGTTAGAATTAGTTTACTTGGCATCAAAGCAAACCCAAATGTCTAAGTTCTCTAATAGAGTCATGTGTGTGCGTGCTCCATGTTTTGGTGCAGAAAAAAAAAGAATAATCAGCGGGTTTTGTAACTTCCTAATAACTGAACTGCGCCCAAAGAAAGTAACTGGCTTAAAAACTTTATCCTATCTGCCATTCTCCTACACCCTCTGTCTGTTTCTTCTTTCTCTATTTATCTCATCCCCTGTCATATCTGTGGTCCCTATCAATGATTATAGCTGCCAGTCGGAACATATAGTAATCATTTCTGCTTTTAAATCAGTCCTGGTGCTAAACCCATGCCTACCACTGCCTAATCTAGCTCATCCTCCTGAGTTCAATACCGTTTATCAGGGAGAGACAAAGGGGGAGAAGGAGAGAGCGAGAGCTGCAAAGAAAGACAGAAAATAAGGAATTAAAGGAGAATAGAGCAGGAGGAGAAAGAGGGAGGAGGAAGGGGGTCAGCGGAGGTAGAAAAGAAGAGATGAATGCGGCCCCTGTTCCTTCCCTCTGTCTCAAACAAGGCCTGGGTAAACAGGAAGTACAGCTGCGCTCTCTGTCCCTGTGACTCTGTCTTTTTCACTCTTTCTTTTGGCTCCTGCGCCTCCCTCCTTAGCCTGTCCAAAAATACACTGCGTTCCTATTCCACTTACAACCCAACAACATCGTCCTTATCTGCTACACTAACCTGTGAGAATACAAATGGACAGAAGTTACACTGAGGAGGAGAAAGAAGTGGGATGCACAAACATGCAATTGACAACTGTCGTGTAGAATATCCCGCTGCCTTCTCGTCACATTGAGAAGAGTCATGATAGTTGGCAATCTGGACACGCAGCTCCCCTCAGTGGGCCCTAATCCCCCTATTTCTTTAAGAGAGAGAGGGAGTAGAGCGGAGGAGAAAGGAGGCATTGTTGCACGAGACAGTGCAGTAAAAAGAGGAGCGTACAGTACCAAATTGAGGTCGCGGCAAGACAATGGCTGCCCTTCACTGGCTCATTCACACACGGTCTCCACACAGCTCTATCAAACGCCTCTTTCTTTTCTTCTTCCCCTCCTCTGTTCTGTTCTTTCTCTTTCTTTCTCTCACGTCCGCCTTTCTTTTCCTCATCACAGAGGGATGGGGGATGATGAAACCCCAGCTCACCCAGGCTGTTCTGGGGCCCGTTTCAGAGAAGAGGAGCTCTCTCTCTCTCTCTCTCTCTCTCTCTCTCTCTCTCTCTCTCTCTCTCTCTTCTCAATGGGCACCTTCTCATCTTCTCTGTTCAACGCCTAACACCGGCTCCACCCACTACTTTTGTTTTGGAGAGAGAATGTATAGTTCAACAGGAAGTGGTTTGATTAGGATCTTAGTCATCTTATTTTGAGCGCTTCTTAGTGTCCTGTTTGTTATGCCCACCTGTGTGTCTTATATATGTTTTATATAGGACAGTGAGGTGTTTTAGGAACTGGATAACTCTCACCAACAATAATTCGTAATATCACTGCAAATTTTCAGTCCGAAAATGGCTCTGCGTTAAAACAACTCAAGGGGCTTCAGGTAGAGACATGAAATATGGATCCAGGAAGTCTCGTAACACAGGAATGCATTTGAAGACTTATCAGATGCCAACAATCTGCACAACAGTTTATAATACTCCAGGACAGGATTTTACAGCTCTGGAGACGCAGCAATCATTTTATCTCCCATCGTCCCATCTGTGTTTTGATAAATCCCTACGTCTCTCTGTGACTCTGACTTTAATCTGTCTTGTGTGTTGAAGCGCTTGGTAATGTAAGGAGTCCTGAGGTCGTTGCTTTGAGTTTTGACAGTATTCCCCACCATCACCACATCTGGACCCAGGAAAGAGAGACTAATAACACCAGGTAGATCCCGCCCTTTCTAAGATGTAGGGCTGCTGATGACTTACGAATGTAGCAAACATAAAAGAGCACTCCACTGATTTAGCATTGCAGGTCGAGAGATATATATTAATTCCACGTATTCTTGTTTCTTTTCAAAACCTGGCATCCACATTACCTACCGTACAACTCAATTCGATGATTCAGGTGTGTTATGCTAGTAGCGGCTAATGCAGCCTCGAGCCGGTTTGCCTCGTGTAGAGATGAGGAGCGGGCTACAGAGGTCTGGTAAGCTCACCTCTTTCTAACTCCACACCCCCACATTTTTTTCATTTTCAAACTTCATGTCTTCATGACTTCAAGTGACATCACATGAGGCAATTCATTTCAGCGACTTTATGCAAGACATGGTCCCCAAGAGCCATGAACAGATGGTTTCAGTTGTTAACACTACATAACCAACGCCATGTGGGCCTGTTGAAAACGTAGAGGGTCTTGTGTCAATGGTTTTAGGCTGAACAGTTTGATGCGCTCAGTCAGTAGGCCGAAACAGATATTCATAGAACACCTTTTAGCAACTGTGGCTCTCAAATTTCCGTCAACCACAACCAAAGGAAACATCCACCCTGACGCTTTAAGCTTACGCACAGTTTTCTTATGTCAAAAACAACAACTGAAAATTATTACAAAATCTCAGACTGTAAATTGATATGGCCAAAATCATTTGATCAAACAGTTTAAGTTTCAGTTAGTTAAACATAGAAGATGGCTGTGCTTGATAGAGATGAATTGTGTATCAATATTTGAGTTTAATTATTACTAGCTGAATCAAATGAACAAGATATGAAGATAAGATAAGATAAACCTTTATTATATAGATATAACGGTTGTACAGGATTTTAACAGGATTTAAGAGTAAATTTTTGCTACGATTAAATGGGTTTGTTGATGTGTGAAGGGTATATGATGTGTATCTGAAATTGGACATTTTGTGAAACATTTTGGGGGGTTCATACCTGTTCAGACCAGCTGTTATGAAAGAAAGCATCACTCTAATATAAAGCTAGCTCTGTTTTTAAAAAGGGTACAACAAATGACTCATTCAGTGAGTCACATATCATGGACTGTTTGTAAAGAAGAAAAGACCATGAACAGTGAATTATGTACCCTTTCTGCCGATGAATGGATCTGTAGAATTTTTACATGCAGACAGAAATTGCACAATGCCTCTGCACAGAAACAAATTAATAAGTGAAGAGGGCAAAAGCACCTTCGGGCTACTTGGGTCACAAAGGCTGATAATCCACAAACCTAATTTGGCTTGGCAAACCTAATCGTTCAAAATTGATCGAATACAGTGTCTACTGGACGCCTTTAACCGGTTTATTGCGAGACAAGGGGGAAACAGGGATTGGCATTGTTATTCAAACCACAGAAAAATAGTTGTCTTCCAATCGCATTTAAGCTGAAGTATGTCAGCTGCCCACAGGGTTGAGCGCGTGATGATGTTAAGGTGACCATTATTGCCCCACTGGAAAAGATTATTCGGATGTTGTTTGATGGTCAAGTGCTTTTCAGTGCATACAGATACAGTGACATAAACAATAAAATGTGTACAAACACGCACATGAATGCAGACATATACAGAGGAACCTGCAGATACTCACACACACATCATGCCTGGAGTCAAGTGGAGAGGAAAAGAGATGTGCGAGAGAATATATTAAGGCCAAAGAGTGCACACAGTAACTACTAATAGGAGGAGAGCCTGGACCGGACAACAGGGCTGAGGTCAAAGGCCTCACCTTACTGCTTATATGGTATCTAAGGCAATTGACTGAAAGATGTTTATTTACATCAAAGTCACATAGCAGCACACATCCTTTGAATGTAATCATTACCTTACAACCGCATTGGACTTACAAAACCGTTCAATTGGAGCAATTGTAATTGTAATTTCATGTCCTGCGTTTAAACAATGCACCTATGTCCACTGAGATAAGCGGGCTGGCTTCCAAGCCAAACAAAATCCAATACCATGGAAGAAGCATGGTATTGATAGTCGCTAATCAATAAAATCAAAAGAATCAAATCAAAGAATGATGTTGTCTTTCGTTTTACTAGTAATGAAACAGAAACCAGATGCTGGTTAATTTTGGGTACAAAATCATTACAAAACCATATGCAAAAGAATCCAAACTAGTCAATTCTTCAAAACCCTTTGTAATTATTAAATGCTAAAACAATAGTTTTTTTAGACTTGGGGTAATATGATTCCCACATTTTGAAGGAATTTTGCAACCAGAAATACTTCATGCATAACTACATTACATTTAGGCATTTAGCAGACGCTTTTATCCAAAGCGACTTCCAAATAAGAGCTTTCCATAAAGTGCATAGAACTATTATATATACTATTATATATTGAACTATTATATAACTAAACACATGATTTTGCAGGCAAAGTTCGTAGTTAAAGTCATTACTTTATTAAACACCTCACGCTGTGCTTAACGTCCATGCCGACAATCATTGTGTCACAAAAGTGGTGAATAAATGAATGAAAAAAATTCATACACACTCCTGACTTTTAAAGTCAGCTTGACAGCCACTGGTGATGTGAAGCGACGTGACGGTTGGTATTAAGGGGGAGAAATGGTCAGTGCTGCATGGTTATTTAACTGTCATGTCGTTGCCATTCCGCATTGCTGTTCAAACAAGACGTACAATCTAGAATCGCCAGACAGGAAACAGGCCGAACGTAGGACGGTTAAGTGACAGGAAGGAAAAACCAGACAACAGGTGGAGGGACAGGCAAACGTGGTGCTAATGGAGCTGATTGTGGATGTAGTCAGAGAGGTGACGCTCTGTGGCCCGCAGGGAGCAGACAGCAGGCCTGACCTCCCAATCTTACATACAGCACAGCCACTCTCATGCTGTAATTACTTGTCACACCGTGAGCGGGTGTGCATCTGCGTGTGTTTTGGAGGACGGGGTGTGGCAGGAGACAGCCCTTGCACTTGACCCAACATGCAAACCAACCCTCTGTTTCCCCATAAATGACATTAAAAAAAAAACCCCACTGGCGACCGCACACACCTACCTGAGACCCTGACTCCCCTGGCCCTCTCCCTTTCTGGCTCCCAGTAATTACCTGTGGGCCTATGCAGGGGTGGGAACCATTGTGTGCTGCCTGCGTAGCACTCAGGGAGATGTGGGATTGATGCGCACTTGGCGACCTCTCTGATTGGGGTTAACAGCAGCGTCATTTGCATGAGGAGATGGGCCTTTCATTATCATCACAGTAGCAAGACCTCAGGTGCAAAACACACATACCTGCACACATGAACACACACATTACATACACGCTCAAGGGGAGAGTAAATTACTTAACCTTTCAAAACACACTAGGGTTTCTTGTTTTGTTTTATTTAGTTTTTTTGGTGTGTATAAAAAGTATCATCACATTTGTCACCATGGCTGAAGTTTTACCAGCCAAAATATCCCCAAAATGTCTGAATACATAACAAGATTTTCATGTTGGAGGACCACAAGTATAGATAGCTACCATTATACATCGATTTCCGAGTAAAAAGTATGTACAGATAGTTTCAGAGGACAAATGTAAATGTATGCTAAATGTAGTAAAAGTTCAAAAATAGTTTTTTTAGGGAACTTACTTTTCTTAAACTAATTGAAAACTGTCAATTGAACAAGTCACATTTTGCAAGTGTTCTGGAAAATGTCCTTCAAGACACTAAACCCTCACTTGTAAATGCTTTGAAAGTCTTTATTTATATGAGCTATGACTTAACTATAAGTCAAAATTAAGCAAGAATGCAAGTTAGCTCTAGATCAGAAATCTCAGCTTCCTCATACATATCATTGGGACCACTGCGTTGGCGCAGCGGGGGGTTCTGACAGAGAGGGCTCCACCAAATAATGCAGGGTCATCTGGTAAGAAACCTGGTTCAAATTGTTGTGCAATCGCAGAGACAAGGCATCAAATGATCGTCACTGTGGTCTGTGATCTGTGGTTTTGTTCATGGTCTGTGGGAGGATAATCAATATACAAAAAAGACATTCTATCATGTTTGCCAAACTGTTTTGTATTTCTAAGTAAAGTAATGCCCGCCAGTAATGTCTTCTACAGTAGTAGCATGTAGCAGAAGCAAAACCAGAGA
>JAVQJL010069727.1:0-10424 GCA_036024295.1 Nannoperca obscura
GAATGCGGCACTAAGATCTAATAGGACAAGTACAGAGACAAGTCCTTTGTCTGATGCAGTTAGAAGGTCATTTGTAACTTTCACCAGTGCTGTCTCTGTGCTATGATGCAGTCTGAATCCTGACTGAAAGACCTCAAATAGTTTATTGTGGTGTAGAAAGTTACACAACTGATTGGCCACTGCTTTCTCATTCACTTGAATGGGAAAGTGTGTCAATGAAAAGTACAGTACTTTTGACTGGTACTGTACTTTAAAGGATTGTGGCACATAGCACTTCTTTACTAGATATGATCAATATGTCCTTATTAAAAGGCTAACTAAAGGTAAAACTTCTTTAAGCAGCCTAGTTGGGATAGGGTCAAACATGTTGATGGCTTTGATGAAATCATCAAAGTTAGTTGATAAAGGTTGATGTGAGAAAAGCAGTCTAAATGTATATCAGGGTTTACAGTTGTTTCTAATATTCCTGTGTTTGAAGATAGGTCAGTACCAGCTGAGGGCAGGAGGTGCTGAATTTTGTCTCTAATATTATCTTATGTCCTCTCTTGCAATGCACCTGTTTTTGCATGTCTGATTCATCCCTGGCAATCTTCTGCCGGTATGTCCAGACATACAGCATCCATTGTGTTCAAGAGAGTGACTAGTGAATTCCTGTATGGTATTTGATGGACCTCAATATACAGTACCAGTCAAACGTTTGGACACACTTTCCCATTCACTTGAACGGTACTGTATAACAATATTTTCAATATTTTATATCTACCTGTATTTGTATAGATGTCTGGAGGTGCTGCCAATCTCATGAAGGGCCATACAAGTGTTAATTTGCTTTCTCCCCTTCACAATTACATCTCCTTATCTAGTCCATCTTCCGTTTTCTCCCTCCACTCTAGGCTATGCAATCAGACCCAGTGTAAAGGGAATGCTTCACTGCATGTCGGCGAACTGAGCCTCTTTCTTTTTAAGGTCTGGCTGATAAAGCAAAGAGGCAATCGGCCATTCCCATCAGAGCAAGAGACCTGATTTGGCTGGGTTTAGCAGCACTTGTCAGTTCTCCTCTTAACTCACCTTCTCATCCCACTCCTATTTTTTTGTTAAAATCATTCCACTACCCCTGCAGACAACACTGATGTCACTCATACTGCTATTGTGTCAGTTTTGCTTAATATTCAGACAGGCTGTTACGTGCCTGGTCACATTCTGTGTTTGTGTTGTTTTTTCCCCTTCCTTTCTGTGTTCACTCCAGGTGTGCTTAAAGGAGTGATTACCTGTCTCCACTGGTGTGGTCCAGCTCGTTTCCTTATTGGATGTTTCGTCACCCGCTGGCCAATAAAAGAGGAGGACAGGAGGAAAAGCAAGGAAGAAAGAAAGCAATCTAAAGAACATTCAAATCTGTGCACCAACAGTCTTCAGTCGTCTGTGAGTGAGGCTGGCGAACCGTGGGAGAGCTGCTCACGCACCTGCCACCCAGTGAGAAAGACACCCAGCTTGAGTTTGCCATTGCGTCCATTTTGTGAGCCCTAACGGCTATCTTTGTGGCCGCTCGGCTTAGTTATTATTTCATTATTTGATGTGGATGTGACACAGGCCATAGACAAAAAATTAAGCAAAACATATATGTGCATTATGAGAGTGAGAGGCAAGCTCACATTTGTTGCCTACACTGAGGGGCTTCACCGTCGCTCAAGTTTTCAACTTAAGGACAACACCATACATTTTCAGAGACCTTTTGAGGAAAAAGACAGCAACAGTCATGTGTTCCAATGTATGAATATGTGTGATGTTATACATCCACAAAACATTGTAGGGAAGAGGTCAGAGTGGATGGATGAGTAAACAGAGCATATAACTTCGACACGAGAGGCCACTGTTTGTTTTTCCCTTTCTACAAACAGTCAGGTGTAAAGTTGTTTGATGGTTTAAAAATGGAACTGCCTGATATTATCACACCAACAAGTCCCCTGTTTGCTTGTCACTCCTGTCATGCAGTGGAGGCACAGTAAATGAAAGGAACAATGTCTATCCTACAACGTAACTTAAGCAATTAGGAAAAGGTTTTAGTTTGAATTAATTTGAATGAATTACTTGATAGTTTCTTTCGTTCAAAACTTAAAGAAGTTAGGGCTGTCACAAAAAAAAAAAAGTTCTACTTGGCCAGTAATTTCACTTAATCTTAGTACACTGTGATAATCAACTTCCGGAGCATTAAAACTTATATCATTTAGAGATACATCATTTATACATGTCAAAGTAATTTTATTGTCATGTGATATTGCAATTGTGAGCAGCTTGTTAGGAAATCCAATTGATCCAACTGAAAGTTGTTACTAAAAAGTTGAACAAGACTGACAGCAAAACTGTATACAAATGACAGCATCTGGTGTGCCAGATACCCTAGCGTGTTAGAATTATTATTTTATGCCATGTTCTGCATCATTGACCCATAGCAGCATAGAGCACTTTTCTATTTACAACTGTAAACATGACAATGCAAAAAGGGAATGATGTTGGTGCTATCAGATGGAACAGTGAAGGCAGCTGGTCTATAGAGGGGTGTGGAGAAGCTTGGAGGAGAGGGACATGGGGTGGGTGGAGGAAGGATATAAGAGGAGTGAATGATGGACTTCCAGGAGCAGATCAATAGCTCAAGGCCTCAAGCCCAGATTTGCTCTCACTCTATGGGGAATTCACAATAGACCTGCATGTATGTGCAATAAGCACACACACACATATCATGTCTCATGCTTCATGCGCGAGTTACATGTGAACTTATTATATTTGGCAGTGGCTGTGACTTAGGAGGCAGAGCAGGTTGTCCATTAATCCCAGGGTTGGAGGTTCATTCCCCAGCTCCTCCTGTCCTGGGGCAAGACACAGAACCCTAAATTGCTCCCGATGCACCTTGCATGGCAGGTCCATCACCATTGGTGTGTGAATGTGTTTGTGAATGGGTCCATTTAAGTACATTTACCATTATATGTATGTTATGTTATATAGGTAAAGCAGAGACAAATAAAAATGTGACAGTACTGGAAGAAAGTAAAGTGTCAGGGGGTATGGTTGCATGCCCCAAAGTGCCATGTGCTTCATAAACTTCTGCACTTACTGACTGATGGATGTACCTGAAGAGAAGGCTGGTCTAGTCTATTGTAAGTGAAGAATGTTGCTGGCCGGTTATCATGAGTGGACCCTCTAAGAGTCTTTTCATCAATATCAGGGGTCAGGATAGGCATAGCTTGTGTCTTTTCTGGAATGGCCTGTTACATCCCAAGGGTTATAGGGAAGTGGGATGTTGCCTTTAGGTGTAGGTTTTTACTTGTGCTCTCTCTCTCTCTCTCTCTTTCTCTGTGGCTGTCCTTTGCTACAGGTGTGATTGCATTGATTACTCCCCACCTGTGTCGGCCGACAGAGCCGCTCATTGGTTCAGCCGGAGGCCTGGTCCGGGAGAAGACCCTACAGACAATCATAAGAAGACGCCACAGCAGAGAGCAAGAGAGCGCTACAAGGGAGACAGACAGCGAAAGCTACGACAGAAAGCTACGTCAAAAAGCTAAAGCTTCCAAGAGAGAGAGACGTCTTTGACCACCAGATTGGGCCAACCCACGGCTGTGAGAAACAGAAGCGCCGTTGCCACCGGCACTCTTTTGTTACCATCATTTGTTATTTTTGCCAGGTACGTGTTGGGATGAATCGGAGACTAGGTAAGAGGGGGTACCCCGCACATTTCATGAATAGAATAGAATTTTCTCTGGGTTCTAAATGGCCCAGAGGAATTCCACCACTTTTGTCAGAGCATTAACCTTCTCACTCAGTTTTTCTATGGCTTTATTTTTGTTCTTTGCTTTACTTTCTGTTGGTTTTTCAGTGTCTGTATCAGACTTGAGTTGAGCACTGTGAGCTTGGGTTACCTTTTGGCAAAAACAATGTTCCAGTTTTTTCTGTCTCTCACTCTCCTGGCTAGACACTGTAACCTGTCTTATCAGTGCTTGGACTGAAACAGTCTAATAAGACAGGAGAGGCTTGAGATCACAGCAAATATCACTGCGCTTGGGGAGAAGGCCCTGATGGATGGTGCATAGAAACACATTCTGGATTGTGCATACTCAGGACTAAAATAGAAACGTCACGTTTGCATGGACACTATCATCCTGTATTGGAAGTGTTGGGAACACTCATGCTCATGTTACTTAGTGCTCATGTGTTCACACCTGAGCGAGAAGAGTGATAGTGAGTTATTTCTGGTGTTGATGAAGCTTTTAAGCTCACAGAGGGTCAAGCTGTCCTTGTTGATCAACATGCATTTAAACTTTCCTGATTGGATGATGCAGAGCACACCTTGGATAATCTCACATGCAAGCAGATTGATGGGGGATTCAATCCCCCATCAATCTGTTTGCATAGTCTAATAACACTCATAGTTTTATTAAATAATGTCAATATTAAAATCTAAATAGGAAATAGTATATGAACCCCTTCACAATAATTATTGGTTACTGACACTCATCTCGTCACAAGCTGATATGTACCATCCCTCATTTACATGTGCTTTCAGAGTACTTCACATGAAGCAAGATGGCAAAAAAAGATTTAAAAAGTGAAAGAGAACCCTTGGGTTACAGTTAAAGACCTGTCAAAATATCTCAAAGTCGCTGAGGTTGCAATTTATGTCTGAGGAATCAGAAAAATATAGGGCTCATGGAAGGGCTCCATGGAGAAAAGCATGGTTCTCCCTCAAAAGTATGACATTGTACATCTCAAATTGGCAACTTGAATGTTTTATAATGAAACTGGGACAATGCTATGAGGAAACTGCAAACAAACGACCATATTTTGTTACTGAAACACCTTACACTTTGTTTAGAGTAATAAAACAAAACAAGCCTAAACTAATAGCCTACCATAACATCATCCTTAAGGGGAAGCATGGAGTAGGGACCATCATGATTTGTAGTTGTTTTGCTGCCCCTGGGCCTGAACAGCTATTACTGACTGAGAAAACAATGCACTCAAACGTATAAAAATAATTCTTACAGGGTAGCTGTCAGTCATCTGATGCTTAATATAAGTTAGGAGAAGAAACATAAGGAGGCCTCTAAACCAAGTGAAAATGGCTTAGACATAAGAAAAGTCATGTTGCACAAAGGTTAATCATGGCCCCAAATCAATTGAGATTCTGTGACATGAATTTAAGAGAGCCATTCATGAAAGACATTCCTGAAATATCAATTAAACTGTTTTGTTACAGGGAAATGGGCTACAATTCCTCCTGGCCAATGTGATGATGTGATAAACACATGAAACATTTGGTTGAGGTCACTGCTGTAAAATAAGGTTTAATTAGTTACTAAAACCAAGGGTTTACTTTCTTTTTCCAACCTGACTTTGAATGTTCAAGCAAATAATTCAATAAATACAACAACATATGCAATTGTTTAATGTTACTATTTCAGGCAGATGCAGCTTGTACATCATTGTGACTTTAAAGAATAGCACACGTTTTATGACTAAATTATGCAAAAATGCAGGGAAATTGAAGGGGTTCACTTACTTTTTCTTGGGGCTGTAAAACATCAACTCCAACTTAACAACTGTGGCCATACATTTGTAGGTGTCACAATCACATTTTCCATCCACCACCTCTAACCTCTCCCCCCCCCAACCCATCCCCTGATCCACCCCTACTAAACTACACCTCTACTCCCTACTGCTTCGGTCACATTCATCAAAAGTGAACTGCACTCAGGGAGTATAATAGCTCAATCACAGAGTCTCCCCTCCCTTCTCCACTCCCACAACCCAGACTGCATTTGGCAGCACTCTAAACTTTTCCATCACTGAGCTTTTAGAGATATATAAAGGAGGTTTCTCGCTCTGTCTCTACGTGTATTCAGTTTTTTTAGGAGTCACACAGAGGCCAGAGCTATTTGTTCTGTGCACAGAGCTGATTCTTGATCTCTCTCACCTTTTAATTGGCTGGGTTTGAATGAGCTTTGATACCAATACCGCTCCAAGTCTGACTTCAGAATCGCTTGAAAGGTGATGCAGCAAAATTAGTTCATTGGCTGCTATACAGTGATATTAAGCCACATATTCTGCTCACATTTTCTTTACTTACAGTTGAAGCTCTGAATTAAGGTAGTTGCTTTGTAAACAAGGCCAAAATGTGTTTAAATTGCTTTTACTGTCAGACCTAATGGTGCATCAGTATCGAATAATGTCCAAAAAGTGTAAAGCTATATTATTGCCACAAATCAATAGCATCAGCAAACCCATAGCTACACGTACAGCTATACTAAAGCAGTTTTTGGTGTTAGGCGTAGTCATGTGCTGGAACTATTCATCTACATTTGTGAACAACAGTGTATCCATCCACCCAGTGCTCCTGTGCAGGGTTAGGGTTGACTATAGTGTGGGTTGCCAGATATGGTGAGTTAGCACAAATTTAGACGAGTACACACAATGGCACCAAACTTGGTAACCTCACTGTGCCGTCAAGACTATAGGAAGCTGTATATGTCACTTCACCTGGCTGCTGTTGTGAACTTTAGAGATGTTAGAGATTTTTGTCATGAGTGGAAAGTAAAGTGTGAAAAACGTTGGCTGTTAGATGCAGAGTGACCTTTGATGGGTTTTATCTAACACATAGATAACTGGCTTCTTGGATAACAGATATAGCACATTTCTAATGCAGTGTTCGTATCCCTTGATGCATCTGCCCCATAGGTGATTGATGAGTAGTGAAGACATCTGCAGACAGACACAAGCCTTTTTATGTGCATCAGCAGCAGCAGCAGTTCAGTGATATTTTAATAGGCTTTCCCTCACTGTAACTTTGTTTTTTGAAAAGGTAAATGTATTCACATTGCTGGGAAATACAAAATCAATTTGTCCTCTCTCATTTACTGAGGCTGGGGAGAGGAGGAGTCTACCATACCTTTTATTTCACTCATCCTACTTGCATCACTCTCTTTTACCGTGACTCTTTCCTTCATTTGAATTTACTTGTATTAACATACTCTTTTTCTCTTCTCCCATCACTTTCTTATCTACCACTGCACGTGTTACAGTACTCAAAGGTATTTTCTTAGTCCATCATGTTGTGTAGTGTGGTTATTCCACTTGATCCAGTTTTGTGTGTGTGTGTTTGTGTGTGTGTGTGTGTGTGTGTTGTACTACCACATTATTAGTTTATACCACAGAGGAAAATCTTCTGCTGTTAAAATGCAAGAATTGTTACTGAAATGTTGTGATGATACCAGGTATTTATTATGTGCAGTGCTCAAAACTTTACAGTTTTTGAAGTCTGTCCCTTAATCCCAATTAAACTAAATCAATTGACAATGCAAAGAACTGCAAATGCTGAATCTGAAGACAATTCATTGTGACAGTTGTGAAACTAGATAAGCAGGAAAAGTTCAACTTGAACACTGAACCATAGTTGTCATGATTTCTGTAACCAACCATCCATCCTAGCTGTATAGTCGCACAGCAATTGTGGTTCACATCCCATCTAAGGAGTCAGAATTGCTTTAATAATAAATGCCTTCGATTGTGACTGTAATTTGACCAAGTACTTTTATTTGCTTAAACTAAACCAAACCTTAATCATAGAAGTGGCACTGCCAAACAATGTTGAGGAACATTTTAATGCTCATATGGGTCACGACTTCCTCTTCAATTTGATATCAAATATGTGGCATGTTTGCCTTTTTAGACAGTACTTTTTAATATGTTGAATGAAACTCTAAAACTGTTGTAAGTATCTGTTTTCTGCACACACACACACGGAAAATAGTTTTTTTTCTTTGGAAGAAACTTTATTGTCAAAACTGCCAAAGTCACTACAAACTGTACATGCAGTTACAAAGAGTAAAATCAACATTCACTCTGTCAGAAAAAACAGAAAACAAACAGAGGCTTCACTGGATAAAAGGTAGGCTTTCAAAATAAAAGAGCAATGTCCCATACTTGCAATGTTTTCAGAACAAACAACAGTAGTAGGTAGAAATTCTTCTGTGGTTCTAGAGGGTTAAGTTGAAGGACTTGTTAGATTGTTGGTTTTTCCATCTGTCCTTCCAACACTTTAGGCCACTTGATGAAGTCAACAAATTATGGCCAGGTTACCAAAGTCACATGTATGTGTCATTTAAATATATTTATATATGTAATTTATATATATTCCTATATACACACAGGAACATCTGTGCCGAGTATGGGTTGGCAGAAACCCCCAAACTGGCAGAGCGGCTCCAGCAGATTCCAGGAACATCATCAGAGATCTCTGTCCAGAAGAGTGCAGTCCTAGGAACAGCTAAGATAGTGTGCAGGACCCTCAAGCTCCCAGGCCTCTGGTAGAGGACCCGAGCTTGAAGGAGGAACAGACCGCCTGCAGGGGCGAGTGGGGACTTTTTAAATAAGTGTGTGTGTGTGTGTGTGTATTTATGTATAAAACAAGAATACGTGATCCTAATCCTACAAAAATGGGATACAGATATGGTAATCCAATCCTTCTCAGAATCCAGATAAATATTCGTTTTGAGTATTTCACTCTAAGGTGGAGATTGGAATAGTTTTGATGCTAAAGATCCTGATCCCAGTGGGCGGTTGGATCCTGCATGTATTGAAGGTGGATGTAGAGACATGTAGGACACGTGCAAGCATTGAATAAAAGCATTAGTAAATATTAAAGTAACACAGACCATGCCAAAACAAGATCCTTTCTTAATTTAAACAATTAACCAATAACAAATTTCAATTAGAAAACCAAAAACACTCCAAGCTGTTAGAAAAATTAGTAGGTGCAAAAACAAGAATTTCACCTTGCTTCCTCCGAAAATGCAATGGCATCATCTTTGGCATCTCTCTTCTAAGGCAAATGTGAAGTTTTGTTTCTCCTCTGTTGAAGCAAGGTCAGTTTAATCTGCTCCTCAGCTAGAGAGATCAAGAACCCTATAGCCATCTTGACTCTTGGGGTCTTTTTCCAGACATCTCCTCGTGTGGGGTGGTTCTACTTCTGAAAAGTTAGGGTCCTCTTGCTGTTGTTTGTCACTGACCAGAGGTTAGAATAACCAGTTAGAATAACAAATTTAAACTCCATACTCAGACACTAGCTAATCAGTTAGGAGAACAGTCTCCCACACAGTCCAGACTCATCAACAGACTGGCTGAATGCCATATAGAGCCTGGGATCTTTCTCTACCAATGTTGTCTAAAATGACATCTGTGAACCTCCCTCATCCCCGCTTAAATGGTTTGTTACCTGTTTTAGGGTTTTGAGACTTACCATGGTCTTTTGTGACCTTCTGTTTTCCAGCACAGTTTTACCTGGTCCAGGGTTCCTAATTGACCACTCTGTGGCATTTAGACTTTTGGTGATGTCAGTCCAGATAATGTGTTTCATCTTGGCTGCGACAGAGGTGCCAAGTTTAGCCATTACATTGACCTATTTTTCCCTTACACCTTACACCCGTGTTTCAGCTAGGATTAATTTTCTCCCCTTTGAAAAACTTGCTTGCATACCCATTTTCTCTTTCTGTCTATCTGTCCTGCAAAGTTCACCTCTATTAAAGACACATGCTCAGGTGTGAACTGGGAAATCGGTTTTGAAAGCAGTTGTTCTAATGAGGGACCATTCCAATACAAAGACAACCATTGTTGACGGTCAACAGCAAAAGCAAAAATATAGCTAAGCAGTGCACAGTGCCTGCCAAAAACAACTTCAGGAGTACCCAAATGATGACACTGATTCTTTTGGTAACCGCTTTTTGTAATTTTAACAGTATGTTACTGTTATATTACTGTAAAAAGGTCACAACTGTACTTGACCAATACCTCAACAAAAACCATAAGTATAGTCTTTCTATTATTATTTCTTTTTCTTTCTATTTCTTTTTTTTATTTATTCGTGCGCGCATGCGCTTATAAGTGTGTGCTGCCCGATACGGTTGCTCCGCTCGTCTTACTTGCTCTTTTAAATCTTTTTGTTATTTAACTTTGTACTTATGGGTTTTTTGTTTGGTGTGTCTTGTTGGTGTCGTGGCCCCCACAAATGTGCTGGTGGAGAGGTTTTTGGTGTTTTTGTTTGCTCTAGAAGTTCTTTCACTTGCAGTCAGCTGAGCGCAACAACTTCATGGCCGCTTTTGTTTACACCCGGGATAAGCTGATTGAACTTAAGCCGGCCATGGTGACCAGATCTGCGGACATCCCGCAGGAGATCTGGAGAGAAACACACCGAGGCTGCAGGGGAAAGAAAAATCAGAGAAGGAGAGAGTCCAGTGAGAGACAACGGACGATTATTGAGAGAGGAAATTCAAACCATGTCTCCCCACCGTTGTCATGGGCAACGTGAGATCGCTAGCTAACAAGATGGAGGAGCTAACGGGGCTGGCCCGGAGTCGGACGGAGTGTCGGGAATGCAGTCTAAT
>JAVQJL010069728.1:0-12714 GCA_036024295.1 Nannoperca obscura
CTAACCCAACTTTTTTGTTTGCTGTTACAACCAATTATTCTGCCCCCCCCCCCCCCCCCCCCCCCACACACACACACACACACACACACTGTTGGTGGGCTAAGTCGAGCAACTGCATCACAGGCCTGTCTGAACCAGACAACCAGCTATTTCCTGGAACTATTTCACAGCTTGCGGTTCTTACACTTTGTTGTGGGGCAAGACTAAAGCTTACGGCAGACAACGCATGTACAAATAGTACAATGACTACTGCAGAAACAGAACACCTGCAGGTCCAGTGGATTTTGAACGTCTGGTTGTCAGCTCAGTGGGTTCAAGCGTGTGTACGCTGGGACAACATCAGTTCATATGTTGGTGGAAATACACTTTAAATACTCTTTGGTAGCCCGTGACCACAAAGAGGTTACGATTTGCATCAAGAGTTAGTGAAAGTTGGCTATTTCAAATTTGGTTATCATATACCGAGTCCCGCAGACCTGAAAAATCCTCCGTGCAAAAACACTGCCTGAAAGAGACCCCTGCCCACACGAAAAGACCGAGCACACAGAAGGCCTGTCCCGGACCCTTCAATGAGTCGATGTGAGCTCTTGCACCTACGGCTTAAAAAGTCGCACCAAGCTTCACAGGACGTCCAGGACGTTAGAGTCCTGCTGGAGGTCCGACGGGTGACCGCGGACTCGACAGCGTTACAAGTGTCGTTTGTTTTATATGAATATAAATAAAAACCGACATTTAAACCGTGTTGCACAAAATATGTTACCTAAGTCTGGATAAGAAACACATGTGTGCCAGATGTCTTTAGTCTTTAGTTGGAGCTCAGCCTCCTTCCATGCAGTTTCCCACGAAGTTACAACAAGTATACGAGCAGAGTTTCAAAGGGGGGCCGCTGAGGTTGCTCACCTGTCCGCCGGAGGAAATAGTTCCGGGCAGGACGGCGGCTCACCTGGCCAGCAGCCCCCCTCCCCTCCTCTCCTCAAAGACCCCGACAGGTATGCGAACTTCGTAACTTCTGCTTCATCTCTAGAAACGGATATCATGAGTTACCTTTTACCTTTATTTCCCAGCTGCAAAGAACCTCCGACGAGTGTTTCTCGTGGACCTCATGGGTGCTAAAGACTGGAGTTAGAAAAAACCTGCAGCGGCTCAGAACGCGTCTCTGAAGGACTTCCTCCTGCTCTCCGTTTGATATCAAGCCGCCAGACGAACATCAAAGCCTCTGTCAGAGCAGGACTTTCAAAATAAAACCCCTGCCGGCGAGCGCGTGCACCAAATAAGACCAGAGAAAAGTCTAGAAAATATCAAAAGAGAGATGACAAACACATGATATATGTGAGTGTAATGTGTAGGCTAAACATGTGTCAGATATCTAACCGACATATTTATACATAACAACCTATTATCCTTTCAGAAGTCGGTAGTTTAACACATTATATAATTACCGTGCTGTTTTCGCAGTAATTAACCGCATGTATGATACAAGCTTGTTCTATTCAACTCTATAAACTGTAGTTTATTTAAAAAATAACAGTACATACTTTCCGGTAGGCTATCACTCGAGCTAGCTTGACAGGTGCTCAGCATGCTTGCTGAATCTGAGAAAATGAAACCCCTATGTTGTGTTTTGGGTCATTTGATTTCCGTCCCGTCCCGTTACTAAAATATCTTTCAAATCCACAGAATGAACTATACAGATGTAGGATTTTAGGATTTTTCTATATTTAGGATATACGTTTTGTGGTCAGTATACCCAAAACATTTACCAGGTCCAGTGGTGGCTTGTAGCTCTAGCCAAGAATCTCATCTCAAGCTACAAAAATCTATTGTCTTCCTCAAAATACTGAATCTTAAAGGATCCCGTTGTGTAATCAAGCAAATCTATTCCATGAGGTTATTTTGACCCCTCGATATGTCCATGTAAAGCCGAATCATAAGTCAATTAGTCCCATTGGTAGGTTCTCCATTTATCTAAAAAAGGATTTCTATTTGCTAGACGTACTCCTAGAGGAGTCTTTTGTGGCTCACACAAACCTAATCTCTTTCTCAAACAGCTCTTTGCTCTCCTTGATTCATTCCCATGAACCTTTGTGCATCCTCCGCCTCAGCGTACTGAGCGAGTGAGGCCTTGGCCGTTTGTGGTTTCCTCTTGAACCAGTATGATCCTGTCGCTCCTCTCTTTCCTCCAAGCATTTACACTTTTCATGCGATTAGTATCAGTCGACTGTTTTCTTTAAATCTAAATTATAGTATAATAATATATTCCATGGTCATATGTTAAATAAAGTAAGGCCATTCTCTACCACTCAAGAACTGCTAATTTGACTAAATTGAACTAATGTAGCCAATCAATAACATAATCCTCACATTAAATATTTTACCATTTTCATTTCTGACCAAAATGAAAAGATGACATGAGATCGTATCAAATAAAAAAGGACTATATATTTTTTCTTTTACTTTTTTAGCCCACAGGTAATCTTTGCACACTAATATCTTTTCACACAATAGCTCCTCGTTCACATGGCAGTTATGACGCCAACCAGAGGTGTTACACATTGCAAATCTCACATCAAACAGACGCCTTGTCTGAATCCTCAGCTTCCTCCACTTCATTCAAGTCTTACCTCCTGATGATGGGTAGTAGTAATTCAATTCTTGTTCCAGTTCTCCAGTTCACGTGGTTTAAGACAGGTCTTCTTTGTACAGACAACACCTGACGTTCCCGGTACATCCTCAGTGAACTACACAGTTCCTGTCTGTTTATAGCAGGCCATTGTAGTCTAATGATCAGAACAGTCACAATCCAGCACATACTGATGCTATCAAGTGACCTTTTCTGTCTTTTAAACAGCCAAACTGACACTCAACAGAGATTTATTCCTGTGTTTGTTTCATTTCTTGCCTCACTCTTGCATTCCCACGAACCCAGCATCACGACTTCCTGTGCAGATGTGCTTTAAACAGTCACCCTTTATGGTCACCTCTGCATCTGACACCTCCAGATACCAGACGCCTCTGTAAGGCCGGTGTCATTAAAACGCAGCATTGCTTTTTGGGAGTACTCTGAGGACTCCCTTACATACTGTAACTGTTTATGAAACCAAGATATGTTTTTTTTCATCTGTAAAATTACACTCAGACTGTGAGAGAGAGAACTTTCTCTCAAGCTCGTTTTCTCTATCTTCCTATTGATGCAAAAGTCTGATATGCTTCCTATCCACAGCACTGACATTCAGTCGAACCGCTGTGGTTACTATTGCAGCTTTTGCACTCCTCACCACATGTCCTACTTTGTACTTACCCACACATTCCATTTTCTCAGCATTAATCATTTAACTGCTCAGTCACACAACCGTTCAGTGAATTCCCATCTCATAGAATGTAATGAAAATGTACTTCCTCCAACTCATCCCTCGGCACTCCTGTAACTTTAAACGGATTCACTGCCTCACTGTCATGGTAAAGACAAAAGCATCAGTGTTGTGTGCATTTATAGATTTCAGTTAAGTAGCTTCTATCAGGTTCAGGTTTATCAGGTTAGTTAAGACTTATGTGTAGATCTTTTTTTAATATAAAAACACTGCATTAAAAGAAGAAATACATCATAACCGTGTATGATCAGGGTATGAATCTCTGCTCAAATGTCATTGTCTGCTTCTTAAAATTCCTTCATCATGCCTTTTAATACACAGGAAGTAAACTCATGTACAAACACGCAACCACCCACAACACAAGTCCGACTTTTGATCTTTATGGGGCGTGTAAGGTGTGTTTTTCCACTGCAATTAATAAAGAAGATTTCATCAAGCTCCCGTACAGTATGAGCTCATGTATTCTCACCATCTCAGAACTTATTTTTAGCATCTTTGTCTTTCGTAAAAACAATTTCTGATGAGCTAGATTCATTTTGTTCACAAAATATGTTTCCTAGAGTGCCTTGTAGTTTTGGAGACCTGGTTTCAAGATAGTGCAGCATGGAGTACTTCACAAAACAGATTTATCCAACAGGGACTTCATGAGAGAGGAAAAAGACAATGACTTGTAATTATGGTAATCATCCACAAAAATATGCTTTTGAAAAATCTGGTGGAGTTATTTCACCCGGGCAGATTAACAATATATAGTTACACCAAAAGTGATATATATTAAAGACAGTATGTACAAAACAATAACAACATATTCCGGAAGAACATACAGAACAAGTGTCCGTGGCTTTCAGTTTGAAATCTGAATGAAACATTGTCTTATTCTGTGCACAATATAAAAACACACACAAAACAACATAACAACATACTGCTTTGGCTGCTATAAATAAGTGTTTTTATGGAGACGACTAACAGGGATTATGTGGAGGGAGTATTGCTTTCACGTTGGACTCGTGCGATGTTTCAAACCCTGAGAAGTTTGGATGTGAATTGGGTGGACACCCAATGGGAGACATCAAGAAGCACTTCATTGCTTTACTGCCCAAATCAAGAAGCCACCAGACTGACAGACAACCCCTTTGTTGATTCCTCTGTGCACAGTACTGCATCCCACTGGTTAAGAAAGCGACCGATTGTACTGCAATTGGACCCAGATTATCTGGTCTGAGATGCTTACATGATTTATATTTCAAAAAGATGGCATGTTATGTTTTAAGTACCACTGAAGACTCTTCTGAAAGTTGCTTAGATGATTCTGATAGATCCCGAATTGTCAGACACATTTTGCTCTCAAAATGTGTCTGACCACCAAACAAAATGAACAAGAGATAGTTGAATGAAAATATAACAGAACACATCAATAAAATCCACATTTCTTTTGCATCACAGTGTCCTTCCTGTGTTTGCCCCGCTGTTGTGACGTCACGTGGTTGTAGGGTTTATGTCACCCAGCTGTCCATTCGCATTCGTTTGACCGTCGGACTCTCCCCGCTGTCCGACCGACCCAGGGGAAGCGAGTGGAAGTCCAGCCGCTGCTGCTCCTCCCGGTCGCTGCCACCCTCGTGGGAGCTGCAGGAGGAGCTGACGCTGTCTGCAGGAGACCTCCCCATCTCTGCTCTGGTGGACGAGGAGTGAGGCTGCGGAGGGACATGGGCCCGGGTCATGTATCCTGATTGGCTGAGGTGGTCGCGGGGTGGAGAGATCGGCTCGGCTTTGATGCTGATGTTGTGGTTGGTGTTGATGGAGAGGTTGGAGCTCCCGGACCTGTGCACGAAGAGAGAGGACGTTTTAAGGCTCTTACACTGGAGTGAAGGTGCCACCTAGTGGTCAAACTAGTCTGAAGACAAAAGAGAACTTTTTTTTGGTTGGCTAATATCTGATTAAAGTAAATTTACTCGAGTACTTTACTTAAGAACTTTAGTTTATTGCTTCTTTATGCTTCCACTTAAATAAAATTAAGAGGCAAATTGTTACTCCACTTTATTTATTTGACAGTTATAACAGTTATGAGTATGTACACAGTATTTATTTTAAGGTCAAACAAACCAACAGCACATAAATCACTGCAACAGCTTTATATTGTCTGGTATAATCAGTTGCCTATGGTAACTGATATTAGCTATATTAACCAAATTAACTTAGATATTGCTGTAAAAATGGCATTCTTGATTTTACAGGTCTAATTGTGTCTTAGCACAAATGTCTCAGCCTTTACCATTATCCCGTAACTGTCACCTGTGGCCACAGCGACCACTGCTCAGCAAAAATTGTTTTCTGAGCTGTAAACTAAATGATATGACCGTACTGTGATGAAACGCACCAATGCTGGTGTTAATATTGACATTTCTTACCATATCTATAAAAATAAATAAGAGAGAAACGTTAACTGTTTCAGGTACTCACCCCAGGGAGCCCAGCTGGTGTTGCTGCCATGCCGCCATGGAGCTCAAAGAGGGGCCTGCAGGGGAGCTGAAGCCCGACAGCTCCGCACTGTTCAGGGAGTAATCTGACAAATGTCATGTTACATAACAAAAAGCATTAGACTGACACATCAATTCCAAGTGTTTGTGTCCCTCGATGGCCCAAATGCACATGTGAATGAAATTCTGAGGACAGATGAATGTTGGCATTTGGTGGTAATTTACATATCCATATATCTTTGTATTATTTCAACACACAGATATAGTTAGTCTAATGCTAGCAACATCCTTTCATATGTAGCTTCATGCTAAGAATGTCTGAACTGGCATTATGTAGTTAATAATTATCATCATCATCATCAGGTACCGTTGTTGTAGCTGATGCCGGAGTACACCAGACTCTGGTGAGACAGACTGGGTGTAGTGATGGAGACCACTGGAGTGGACAGGGGCTGGCTAGACTGACTGCTGCTCATCCTCTGGTTACTCTGAAAATAAATAAAAACAGGTTGACAGTCACTAAGTTTATACATTCAATTTTGACATTTAAATTAAATGCTTAGGCTGCAGTTATACTGTACAGTATAGCTGATCATGGCTTGTAATGTCCCATTCTGACCACATGGTGCCAGTAGAAAATGATTTTTCCAATGGAGTCTTTCTCCAGCGAATGAGAAATGATTCCCTTTACAGAAAAAATCAAACCTCAAATACTCCCACACTGTATTCCAGGCATGGTGTAAAATGTACCTTCTGGTCTGTCCATGTTTTATTAATCTGCCACATCTACTTGTGCGTTTCTTACTAATTTCCTACATTTCCCAGAATACCTCTAACCTCAGCTTTCCGCTCAAGAGAAAGACTGTTGATGGATGTTTTTGCATGACAAAAAGTCAACCATTCTGTTAATCTCTCTGTCTTCAGTTAATCTCTAAATCTCAATCTGTAAATCCACGTTCAAGACAAACACCTGAAGGTCATTTCAAAACACAGAGGGCCTAGTTTGTAAAACAGTTATTGGAATTAAAATACATCTTATCCTCTAAATAAAATGTTGTGCTGTTTTGTGAGATGAGCTGGTGGATGTCTCGTTAAGGAATCGTAATCAGGCCTCTTGCTACAATCTCAGTGCTAATTTATTGGAGTGACACCACTAAATACCAGCGGGCAATTCATTCTTCATCGATCACTGTCTCAAATTAAGCCATAAACCCCATTGGTTTGGCGTACTTTAAGCCTGGCTGGTAAAGCTGCTAGAATGGACCTAAATTAGCCTCCTTGCTAACTCATTAACACGCTCTGTCCCAAACAAATAAACAAACAAACAAGTAAATAATGAATAATAATCAAAACTGGTGGCTCTTTAACTTGACATATTTCTAACAGTAATTTGTTTTGTGTTGTTCCTCTTTGGGTGTTGGCATTCCAGCCTCATAATGTCAGCAATGACATCACCCTGAATGAGGTCAAGCTGAACGCGCACGCACACACACACACACACACACACACACGCGCGCACACACACACACGCACGCACACACACACGCGCACACACGCGCGCACGCGCACACACACACGCGCGCGCACACGCACACACACACACACACACACACACACGTTGAGATAGGTAACTTGTAGGTAGACTTCCATTAATTTCCTAGAGACTTAACAAATGGCCCCAAAATCAGCTTTTCCCAATTGGGTAGACAGCTTTTGAAAAATCTGAGCCCCTAATTAACTGGTCTTTAGTCTGAAATGTTTCCCCAAAGTAAAAAAAAACACACACACAAACATAAACAGTGGGTTAACCAACCAATACATGCCTAGAACTAACATGTCATCATGCTAACCAAATATAGCTGCCTGGAGCTTTGGGTTTCCTTCCCCATTCCCTGTTATCTGTGGTGTCCCTGTAAATGTGAGTGACAAATGCCATGCTGGAGAAATTCGATGTAACATGGTTAACCTGTGAAGAAAGGCAGAACCTGCTCAGGTCTTTTTTATGAATATTGCTTTAAAGAAACCTCCTAAAAGTTGCAGTCTAATAGACTTGTTCTTGCCCGTTAGTGCAGAACACAAACACACTTCTCTGGGCACATACAATGCATCCGGACAGTATACACAGCGCTTCACTTTTTCCACATTTTCTTATGTAGCCCAGTCTGTAGCCCATGTGATTTCTTCGTTTTTTATTTTTAATAAATTTGCAAAAATCTCAAAAAAACTTTTTGTATGTTGTCATTATGGGGTATTGTGTGTAGAAGTTTGAGGACCAAAATGAATTTATTCCATTTTGGAATAAGGCTGTAACATAACAAAACGTGGAAAAAGCGAAGCGCTGTGAAAACTTTCCAGAGGAGGAAGTGACAGGCAGTTTCAAAATGATAAAACAGAGAAGCTGCTGTCCGGCCATAAGTCACTATCTTTAACTGCAGTGAATGGAAGTGAATGGAAAGCAGAAACAAATACACGTCGTCATCGGCGCGGCTACCATCCTCTTCTGCTGGTTTGGACACTGGGAATATTAGCATGCTGTTGTTTATGGGTTTGGTTGCATGTTTCAAGTGCACGCCAGTGTCAACCCATAAAAGCTGGTATTTTACACTCTCAGACCACTGGAAAAAGGGCGTGCTAACTGCTAACTGCTAACTGCTCCTGCAAACACGATGCCAATAAATGTCAAATCTCACAAGGAACAGAATAATGATAAATAAATAATCAAATGTTGACTCATTTCAGAGAGGCAATGTTGACTGACTCGGGAGTTAATTCATCATTTCTCTACTGTATTTCATTAATATTAATGACTGTCCCTAAACCAGTCTTACTGAAAGACTTTAAAGGCAACCCATGAAGTGCTTTCAATATGTTATCATTTCTAACTTGTTGTCTGTAAATTCTCCAAAAAGTAACAAAATCCTCTTCTCATATTCACAAAAAGCCTGTGAACTTGTGTTCACATCTGGATAAAGTCTTTTTCTTTTTCCACATTAATATTCATGACAGGAGGAATAAGAAAAGGCTGTCCTTTTCTGATGGATCACTGCAAAATGAACAAAAAAATCTGCAGGATCTCAGAGGCAGCAGAGTAATGGAGCCGCCCGGTGACCAGAAAAAAAAAAAGAAGGAAAAAAGTCTCAGTGTGGATTGTTTTCTGATCGTTGCATCGTGTTTGAGCATACTGTGGGAGTTCAGGGCAAATCACTAACTTCAGTAACCCAGCACAGCTGCTGAAAGTACAATCTGAAGGAAGAAAGACTCAAGAAAAAGCTCTGAAGACCTTGTGCACTGTGCACTTTTTGAGGGCTCCTTTGTGGCACAATTTGAGATGTGAGCAGAATGTAACAGCACATTATTTTCACATTCGAGTTCTAGCGGTGCTGTTTCTAAATCCACTCCCTTTCCAACAAAAGGAATGAGTTGGCAGCTTAGTTGAAATATCATCAGACTTTTTGTGCACGCAGCCAGCCTGGAATGCATCATTTTTCTTTATCAGGTTCTTTAGGATGGAGACAAATTCAATCTGGGAAAAAGATCATTGGAGGTGTCCTTGTGTGTAAAGGAGAAACTACACACAAAGAACACTTAACTGATTCGAAGTCTTTCTGCAAATGCTAGTGCAGACTACAGAGATGGTGCCTAAAGTCTCCAATAATATAAAACATAATACAAAAGGCACCCTTGTGATAACCAGTGGTTTGGCTTCATGGTCTACTGAAACTATTTTTAAATGCCACAGCCAAAGCTATAAAACAGAAGATCTCTTCTGTGCTAATGTTTAGGAGAGGTATCAGTCTGCTGTCTTGAACAATAGGCTGCGATTAGTGCTGTGAACGGTATATTAAGCCACATCATCGGTTGTTATGTAGATTTCCATGATTTAAAAACATTGTTTCATGTAAAGCTATTATGTGTTTTTACCTAAAAACAACACATACATAACGAAATCAAAGAGGCAAAAACACACCTTTTTTCATATGGTACAGAGAAATGGTTTTCAGAGGAGTTTCTGACCACGTGTGCAACATTTCTTTGCACAGGTCCCTGAATTGTTTGTATCTGGAGGAGGGATTGAGTATAAGCTGATAAGCAAACTACTAGCGCTGGCTAGCTTTACTCACTTGTTAGACATTCCCGCCGCCGACTAGATACAACGCAGCACTGGATTTTAAATTAGTAATACAAAAGACGTAACGTTGTGTTTTGAAATAATAGCCAAAACAATGTGTAATCAAACCTTTTCAAAACATTCTGTTTATTTCAAACCATTTCCAGGACTGGAAATCTAATTTCATGACTGTGGGAACACTGGTTTCCATAGGTATGAAACACATTCTGTCTGTTTGTAAAGCCTTAAGGATGCACATACTGTTGTGGTGAGAAACACTCGATGTGAATGTCAGTACAATAAAAAACTGAAAAACTGGAGACTCCAATGAAAAGAACTTTGGATCATGAAGGGAATTACTGGTTATGGCACTGAAAACTCATTCCTTAGGAAAGTTGAGAGATCGTCTCCTCTTTAACAGAACAATGATTTCATTTTCAAACTCACCAACCATCTGGTCCAGATGGCGACAGAACATCTGTTCTGAAAAGTTGCTGACCAACAGCGGTAATCAACACCGTCTGTTTACCCCGTCCTTGTCTGCGTCCAACATCCCTGAGGCCTAAAAGACATCATGTACCGCCTTGGTTCCTAATAAGCCTCAGAATCGGGCACTGAAAGCCTCACGGCCTGTGTTTATGCAGCTGACAAGTGCAATACTTTTCTTGTACTTCACTAAGAAGTCCGTTCTCAGTGTTTCAGGCATCACGTTTCCACAAGTTACACTTCTGCAAGTTGAATACTGGACCAGGATTGGCTTCCAAACTATTTCTGATGTCACAAATCATGCTCATAGCCCCTGAAAATGGGATTTTCTATGAACAGATAGACACTTTCCACTCTTAGCAGATAAATGTGAAAACATCCTTCTAGTGTCAAACTCTGCACATACACCATTCTGTACAGTGAAGCTCAAACATTCAACTGTATCTTTGAGTGGAGGTGAACTCAAAAATAACATTTCTTCAAAGAGAGTGGAGGATATGCCTGGTCATTATCAACCTTTGTGAGGACTTTTGTTGAGGTGCTAAATATAAGAACCACACACTTACCAGTGTTTGCATCATTCCTTTGGACTGCGGCATGACCACTCGGAGGTCCGTCTTGCGGCCGCTAGGGACCAGACTATTCCCAGGAGGTGGAAGAGGAGGAGGAGGAGATTTGGATGGTATGATCTTCCCCAAGCTGCTTCCGCCAGGTGTGCCCACAAAACCATTCACTGAACGAACACAGGAATGTGGACATTTGAGAAGTGATGGAAAGGACATCCCGTCTTGCCCTTAAGAATTGACAAATATGAAGATGGGATCACATAATGCCTAAAATTAAGCATTTTCCAAACTGTCAAGTCTGTTTATGAACCCCGGAGCCTGGAGTGTTAACTTTAACAGTAATATATTTTTAGAAGCTCTTACAGTTCTTTATTTTTAGTGGGAAGCACAAAGCCACTTCATTTAGAAATATCTGGAATGTGTGTTAAAACCAGAGGGGAGGTTACAGCCCTTTGTGTTGGATCCATTAAATCAAGCTGTCCACCAACAGGCTCTGAATGGAGAGTGCAGAAGCACTGCTATATATTATACAAGAGATAATAATGAATAATTGATCTTTTCTTGCTCTTGATTACATAATGGCAGGGTTCATACGAGACATGATGTTCTGGGGAGGGAGAGCACAGAGATGAAAGGGAGGGTAGTCTGCAAGGAGGACAGTTCGTAGCAAAGGTCAAAGACAAACACAGCCAGAACAAACCAGTAAAAAATGATGCTTAGGTGCATCCAGACTCCTGGAAAAACACAAATAAGACGCCTTAGACGCCTCCACTTGCATTCAAGCCGAAACCGTTTAAATGTTCTGATGTGAAGTAGACAATGAGATATCCCTCATCATGCAACAGAAACTTAAAACTCACAGAATCTCCCTCCTGCACAAAAATACATTTACAGAGCAGATCCTCTAGCCTGGAATCACCAAATAAATGTATGGGGGCCGGAGATGATTAACATCTGGTGTGTGTGTGTGTGTGTGTGTGTGTGTGTATGTGTGTGTGTTTAAGTGTAACTTGTTTAATCCAAATTTATCCAACTCACTGACAGGCCGGACTGCAAAAGCCCAGTGTTGTCGTTTGTGAAAGCGTGGGTGATGTGACACGTTAAATATCAGGTAGGTCCTGCTTGACCGCAAGTAACCCAAACTGAGAAGCGCACTGAACATTTTCAACAACTCATTTCAGAAACATGTATTCCCTAAAAGTAGACACATTATTTACCAATTAGTGAATCACAGTCATCTGAGCTGCAAATTGCAAATAATGAGCCACGTGTGAGTCTTTTCCTTCTTGCATTTTTTTGGGAGGAGAGACATACAGTAGGTGCAGTTAAGTGTGCATTCGTTGTTGTTCACTAAAATGTCTGTTACATTACATTACATTTAGGCATTTAGCAGAAGCTTTTATCCAAAGCGACTTCCAAATAAGAGCTTTGCATAAAGTGCATAGA
Source organism: Nannoperca obscura (assembly GCA_036024295.1). Taxonomy (NCBI): domain Eukaryota; kingdom Metazoa; phylum Chordata; class Actinopteri; order Centrarchiformes; family Percichthyidae; genus Nannoperca; species Nannoperca obscura. Next base: position 12,449 of record JAVQJL010069728.1, read on the forward strand.
ACCATGATGGAAAACAACAAAATGTCTCATCAGACTTGTAAGGGCTGGTGATGAATCACAAGTGCTGTAAGTAAGTACATCGCTGCCAAAGGCAGAATCAAAAGAGCATTAAATCTAAGAAAAGATTGTCTTTGTACATTATTAAATACAATACATTCAAACTAGAAATACCATTCCACTATAGTATTGTGCAATATGCTATACTTTATAGAACCAATGTGTCATTTAATGTGTTGTGTGTGAATTTTGTCTCTGGCTCTATGAGC
>JAVQJL010069735.1:0-10467 GCA_036024295.1 Nannoperca obscura
ATATATATATATATATATATATATATATATATATTGATGGTAGACTGTTGTGTAACATATTTTGTAAGCCTAATTTGGCATTAGAGCAATGTGTGTCCATCCCCGGGCATTGACACTGATTTGTGATTGTGATACGTCAGATCAGATAGGTCTACAGCTTTTCTGTTGGTGCACACCTTCCATTTACACACACTTACTTACAGAGAGGTTACAGAGAGTACCGGCGATTTCAGTTTGTGATTTATCCCGTGTGTCCTGAAAGGGATGCACCTGAACTCCAGGTATCGCTCGCACGCCAGTTGCTGAACCACTACACCTGCTCTTTTCCCCTCAATTTAAAATCTGTACTTCACTTTGTGGAACTCCGTTGAATCATTTTTATGCAAGATGCAAGGGGCGTGGACTAAGTCCGCTAAAAGACTCAACATAATGCTTTATGTAGTTATGCTGCTTGTCTGGTAGACGTGTGCTTCTCACTATTTTTACTGTACTTTCCAGGGAGAGTAAAAGGTCACTGCTGGAGGAGGGGAGCATCATGGCAAGCCTGAACCATGAGCGGGTGGTCAAGTTGCTGGGCGTGATTATGGAGGACAGAGACTGCTCACTAGTTATGGAACTCATCCCCAGAGGCAACCTGATGTTCATGCTAGAGACGGTCAGCTGGTTTAATATGCGTAGTCCCACCGAAAAGGGAAAGATCCATAATGAATGCCTGGTTCTCAACCTATAAATTGCAGCAGTTACATAAGTTATATTATGGTATTCTTACCACATTCTTTCTGTTCCCAGGTCCCCGTGCCAATATCCATCAAGGGCAGGATCATTGTAGAGATTCTGGAAGCGATGGTGTACCTCACGGATAGACGCGTCATACACAAGGACATCAAGCCAGAAAACATTTTAGTGGACAAGGATTTTCACATCAAGGTATATTTCACACTACGGCTCATGACGCATTTTTTGATTCTGACAGCATGCACGTACAATTATATACGATCAATACATTTTTTCCTCCCCCCCTGTGTTGTCCAGATAGCAGACCTCGGCCTGGCCACCTGCCAGACGTGGAGCAAACTCACAAAGGAGGAGTCTCGCAGGAAGAGCCGTACGGGGCAGTCATCCGGCGCGAGATGTGCCGGCACACTGAGCTACATGGCCCCCGAGCACCTGGACAGCATACACACACCGTCCACCGAGAAGTCCGACGTCTACAGCTTTGCAATCGTGGTTTGGGTCATCCTTACAGGGGAGAAGCCCTACGCAAGTGAGTGGGGAATGCCCGAGACGTGCTGGCGTTCTAATAACGAGGCGTGTGTTTTGTCCGCGGATAATGAACGCGGGCGACCAAAATAAGCATCCTTTTCTCTGTTCAGATGCCAGGAGTGAAGAACAAATGAGCCAGTGTGTCCGGAATGGCGACCGACCGGCAGAGTCCATCATTCCGAAGGACACGCCTGTAGAGATGGTCCAGCTTATGAAGAGGTGCTGGGATCACAATGTGCTGCAACGGCCAACATTTAAAGGTGAGCTTTCTGTGTGTGTGTGTGTGTGTGCGCGTGTGTGTGTGTTTGTTTCAGACATTATAGCATAGCATACCGTACAATGCGGATCGGTGGAATATGACACAATCTAATTTAGTCAGACACAAAGGAGAATAACGTTCACATATTTCATTGTTGTTTTTATATATAATGTGTTTTATAATATAATATTTTATGATCGTTACTCAGCAGCTATAACTATTATGATGCTGTTGTGACATTGATGTGATATTGCTGCTGCTTCTTTTTAACAAATAAAAAGAAATGTATTCATCATATACAGGAAGTTCCTAACGTTTTGTGAACTTACTGACAAACGTGTAGTTCCGAAAAGTCCCAAATAGATTTGTAACACGTAATGAAGCGTTACAGGATTGTCAGCAGGAGTTTTGTCACTGTTGTACAGGCATGTACAGTACAGTATAGTACGTACAGTGTGTCAACGTTCTTGCTTGAATTTCAAGCTAAATCATTTGACCCCTTCAGTTTATTGTGTGGATCTTCTTCTCATCCTTTCCCTCCTTTTCCCCGTTCTCGCAGAGAGCTGCAGCTTCTTCGTTCCTTTCTATATGGAAAAGCTTGAACCACGTGTCGAGGAAGATTTACTGGAACTGAGGGTAAACACATTTTCTTGTATGCTACGCAGCAGATCTGAAGTTAAAATGAAGCCAGATGAAGAGTTTTTTTTATATCATGGTTCTCCGTGTCTTTTTTTAAAATGCAGAAATCATATGAAGGCCCAGACGAACTTGTTGAGAAGATAAAATATTTATCATTGACCCAGGAGAGTTTTTTGGCAGGTGAGCGCTGTCGGTGATCTTGATGTCCTTGATGTACTGTACACACTCTAATGTCAACCTTTGCTTGCCTGTGTTACATTTAACGTTTCAACTGCTCAGAAAGCTAGTGATACTGTCGAAAAGGATTGAGCAGCTTTATTGCTTTAACTCGTATCCTTACTTTGCAGACTGCCCAGCTCCTTTGGTGAGTTCAGACAGAAGTGTATCCGTGCCAGTTGAAGCCAGCATCGAGGACCTGAACGGCATCCAATATGAGCCTTCTGCGGGGTTTATTCAGGCAGATGCAAAGGTAGCCAGCAGCCCCTCAGCTCTGGAGGGGAAACTGGATCGGGAGCTTCAGTACCACAAACACGGTAGCTATAACTGCGAGGAGCAGCCCCACGCTGCCAACCCCTGCTTTAACAACAACTCAAACCCTTTCCTACAAAACCAAGTCAGCCCTTCAGATCACACCGTAAGGAAGCCAGAACAAGACAGAGCCTCTTGTGCGTCTTCTGTCCACTCGTGGACGAAAGCGGAGCCGGTGCAGCCCAGCAGCCAGGAGGAGGCCGGGTATCGCCCCGCCGCCAGTCTCTACGAGCCCGCCCTGCCGCGGTTGCAAACGTCTACCAGCACCCCTTCTCTCAACCAGCAACATCCAAATTCCCACTATGACCGCCAGCAGTCCTGGCCGGTTTACCCAGTGGCCGACACGTCCGCTCCCGACGCCAGTCCTGGGCGTCTCGCGGCCCCGTCCCAAGATCCAGGTGTGCACCAACCCGTCTCTTTGATGAAGCGTTTCCTCTGTAAATCCTCCATCTAGATGCCAGAGCTATTCACGGCTGCTTCTGACCCCCTTGGCTGACACCTAACTGCGTTTTGCTTTGCACATCGTTACAGGATCTCTTTACATTCAGAATGCCAGCGGTATCCAGATTGGGAGCAACAACACGATGAGTATCAGAAGTTACGAGTCCTCCCATAGTTTATCATCTCTGCCCGCTAACAACTCGGCTTACTCTCCCATCAAAGAAGGCATTCTGAAATACGGTAAACCAGAACAATATTTCTTTCACGCAGCTTTTGTTGTTGCTCAGTTTTCAAATATCTTTGTTAGTTATTAGGTCTGCAACTATAAATAGAAATTACTTTTATAATCGATCAACCTGCAGATTACCGATAAATAATTTTGCCTTAAAATGTCAGAAAATTATGAAAAATGGCAATCTTCCATTTTCTTGTTTTGTCGGAATTCAGTTTGATATCATACACGACAAAGAACAGCATCAAATCCTCACAACCAGGAAAGTGAAAATTGAATGAATCCACAGATTGTTTCAGCTCTAGTAGCTATTGATAAGCAGTTACACGTTGACAGGTACAGTATCATGTGTATTCTAAATGCTCTGCACTTTGCACATAGGGACTACAGGAACACTAGAATATACCTGATCCCTTAAATATATCAGGATTTCTTTTAAACTGGATTCACATTTGATCTTATTACATCACTATAATTCTATTATTATTATTATTATTATTATACTACTATTGTTATTCTATTGACTTTTCTCTTTGCACAGTTTTTAATCTCCAGCACCTCATGCCTTTATTTTGCACTTTATTTATTAATAGACAGACAACCATCTATCTGTCTATATGTCTCTCCATCTGTCTTTAAGTAGTAAACAGTATTTTCTTGTAATAGATGTATCTTTTCTGTCATATAGAGGGCCATGTCGTGACAGAGGCGCACCTGGATGTGCTGAGGGACAACATTGGGACCAAATGGAAGAGTTGCGCGCGGCGACTGGGTCTGACCTCCGTGGAACTAGAGACCATTAGCCACGACTTTTACCGCGATGGCCTGCCAGAGATGGTGCACCAGATGCTGGAGCGCTGGAAAATGAAGGAGGGAAGTATTGGCTGCACAATCGGGAAGCTTTGCCGAGCACTGGAAGGCCACGTAAAGGTAGATGTCATCCAGAAAATACTGGACACCTGCGGTTCTTCCTACTAGATCTGATGAGCAGATTTGCCTGATTCCCTCTGAAAGGACTTTTTGCCTACGATGGCCTCCGTTTTCTTTCAACTAAAGAAAAAAAAACCTTTGGTGAATGTAAAGAAATCAAATACAGAACGAAATGATTGCTGTTGCTGTTTATGTTGCCTAAAGTATTGAAAATGGCACATGGAAAACTTAAGGTTCTTTATTTACTTTAAAGCAATAGTGGCCTTAGAACATGTTTAATGCAAACATTTCAAAAGCCATGGAAAAAATGGACAAGCCCCGGAGATTATATACATGGTTACTGTAGCTTTAATAGAATAATGAATCATTCAGGAACAATTAAACTGCGTGTGGGAAACATTTATTCCAGCCCAATACAAACATAATGACTGAGTGGGTAAGAAGCTGAAAACATAAGGAGTCTAAGTAGCCACACAGGGGGAAATGCAATTTTTGCTGAATGAGAAAAATCTTAGTACAGTATTCCACTAATACATGTGTCTTATTGTTGCCATTCATGCGTCCAGGAGGAGTAAATAGACAACATTTTAATAAGTAAGTAGGACTCTGTCTCTTTTTAATCTTTGGACCAGCTGTGGATTATGTGCTCCCATTTTCCCAAATTACAGTTAAAGTGCATGAATTACTTATTAGCTACTTTATTTTTGGGGATTGTTAAGTGTGTCGAGTCTCTGTAATGAAATCTGATTATCTGACTTTATCAAGCTTTTTGTGATTTTTACAGCCTTGGGAGATGTGTCAATGTCTTGTACTCTTTTCATTACAAAATGTGCTGTAACTTCGTGTACTGGGTCTTAGAAACGCGAGGCACTTCTCACTACACGATAGTAGAGTGCCTCCTTCCACAATCGACTGGAAAGCCATTTTGACCCCCCAAAAAAATAAACTATGTACATATGTTTCTACAATTCCAAAGTAAATGTGTATTTCGTGTATTTCATAGATTGCGCTACACAACTGGAGCTGGTATTGGTTTTTAGTTTAGTATTTCCTTCAGATCTTATTGGTTATCCACTGCAGCTACATAATGGATATCAATATATTGAAAAAATGAAAACAGACATTTATTGACTCCACTGAATGTTTGAGAGGTTTTAACACATTGAACTGGTGTAAGGAGCTAGAGACGGAGAAAATCTACCGCCTTGTCTTTCATCACTTGCATCCACAGAATCCATGAAGCGGAGATGGCCTAAAAGAGATGTGTGTGCACATATTCAAAACTTGTCAGACATCTATGAAGAAAATCGCCCAAGAAAGACCACTAATGGTTGATAAAGTGCTGTGTATTTGAGCAAATCAGTTGGGCGAACACATTTATATCCATGTTTGTTAGTTTAAATGACAAGCGGTAGCCTGTACGTTGGTTCAGTTTTACCACATATTTCAGCCAGTTATCGCCCATGTCGTCTAAATTGACTTAAATTGCTTGCCAGTGTCTTGTGGGTTTCTACTAATGACAAATAAAATTCCATTACCTCTGCGAATAAGTGCTGAATTGCTTAAATCCGCGTCCTCTAATGCTCTGCTGGATCCAATTAAGGTCCCATTAAGTTTACAAAATGACTTTGTGACCTTTTCCCCCCCGTTGGCTATTGCTTGCGACAAATAAAGTCGCAGAGACGCTCAGTCCTGTCGGCGGCGGCGGCTGCGAGGCGCAGAGAGCCGTATCACGCAATGACTGGATGCCACGTCTGTTAAAACAGAGAAGCAGGAGGCTTCACTGAGCCGGAGCGCCGGTTCTCCCAAACTGCAAGCTGCTCTAATCAATCAGTGACCTCAACTACAAATAAATCCACAAACACATCTAATAACTTTGGGCATTTTTTAGCAGACGCCTGAAAAAAAACCGTCTCTTGTTCTTTATTAAGTCTCTTATCTTTGAATGTTGGCGCCTGACTTCTGTTGTTTCTTGTTCTTGTTTTTTGTTCTGAAGTCTCTCCAAAATCTACAGTTTGACAGTGCAGCGAAGCGCATGCTCTCAGAAGCTACACTATTGAACAAAGGGGCAAATCTGAGGTCTTTTCTCTGAAACACTTGACATTTGGCCAAAGCGCTTAGTCAAATTTCATTGACTTGGATCCGTCACTCTCAAGTGCAGAGAAGCCAAAATATCTTTTTAAAATATGTCGTAGCAAAACTAAAACTTTTGCAGTCTGACCTTTATCTGTTCGGCTGTGACATATTTCAGGCTGAACTGTACTGAATAATGCTCGCACTCATATCCCATTTATGATGGCTCAAAGCAGATCAATCAGGACGTCCGTAGACACAGAAATTGGCAAGAATCATGCATTTACTAAACTGAGGCAGCATAATGCATCATAATAAAAATGTTTCATTAATCTTTATGTAACCTAGAAAATATGAATGTGGAAGAAACGTACTGATACGTGCATCCTCTGATCAGTGAGCATGTTATTGACGTGGTGGTGGAAGGGTTGAAGCCCTGCTGTGCTGAAACCGCTCGCAGCAGGACTGACCTGCAAGAGGACGGCCGGTACTCCTGCAAATAAACTCACAATCTGTAAATACTTGGGGTATTTATATCCAGATCACATTTTTCATGTGTAACTGTCTTCTAAAATGTGTGTGGAAGATTTAAAGGGTAATACTAACGCGGTATATAAACGTCAATATGATAATACGGCAGTTTGTTTAAGAATACGTAACATTTGACTCACCAGCAGGGATTTTTATTCCCACGTACTCGAATTCACGTCATGTCTCATCTGCGGTTTCTGTGCATCATCAGTGAAGAGAGAGGATTTGCATGGAAAACATCCCCCCTACTTACACACACACACACAACTAACACAAAGAACACAAAAATCTGGCGGAATTCAGGAAAATGTTTTGAATGAACTGAAATGAAATGAATGGACTTAGTTCTGTCTATTTGATTTATACCGGTTTCATTTGATGTACTTTGCAATGTATGTGTGGTTTAATGCATCAAAGTAATGTAGCCTAAGCAACTGCTGTGTGTTTGTATTCAGATATTTAGATCTTTGCTATCACTGGTGTAAAATCCTTCTGATGGGAGCCGGGAGGAACTGGCGACATCAGAGTGTCTTTCATTAAAAAAATAAGAATATATCCGTCCAGCAAATAACATAGGAGAGGGAACTATAACAAAGCAGTATATCACTTTATATTAAACCCCATAGTTATATATCCTATTCATGTTTTACAGATATTATGTATATAACCAGAAAGCATAACTCAAGTTAAAAAGTATCTAAAATAACCCACCTCTTGAAGCTAAAACTGATTCAAAAGTAATAGGCAGTAAGGTAAGTTGTGAGGACACTGTCTGCTAAAGTGGCCACAGTTTCCTACTCTAAACATCACGACTCACCGCATCTACAGACATGCTGGGGTTTTCCAGTGGAGGAAACATGAGCTCAGGCAACAGATCATAGCGAAACAGCTTACCTGAATTTGAGCTGTACCTTGATAAAAAGGATCAACTGTAATACTTCAGTAATAAATTAATGAAAAAAGAACTTAGGGAAGGCGTGAAATTGATAAATGCTCTGGGTAAGATGAGAGTTAACCACAAAAAGGCATATCAGACAGGAAACTAGAGCTGCACAGGCAGACCAACCATATGTGTGAGCACACAGCAGCCTTTTCTACACAATACAAAATAGTCAGTCGACACCTTATGACCACAAATGATGCATTGCATTGCCTCAGAATTCAATTGCAATTCAATTGCATGAATCCATCTGTGAAATAATATGAAGCATAAGGCCAGGAAATAGTAATAAGTAAACTGCAAACCACCCAAAGTTTGCATGAATGTGACAGCTTTGTTTGATGTGCACAATGAATTGCAGCTTTATTGACAAAAGCATGAGAGACAACCCTTCCCTGATTAATGCAAAAGAAACATGCAACCTTATTTGGTATGGGGTTTGATGTTGCTCTTGTTGTAGAAAGAAGTCCAGTGTTTGGGTCAGAAATTAGTCTGGACCTCTTCTCCAACACTGTCTCAGACAGGTTCAAAAAGGACACTGGATACAAACAGACATCTGATGCAAAGAGTTTATTCTTTCAAAGAAATAAACCCGAGTTAGCCCCGGAGCTGAACTAAAAAAAAAAACATGTGCAGGCCATTTTATAATAAAGATAACCCAACCCATTTTGGATAAATCAGGGATGGGCCTTTACATTAACCAATCATTATTCTATAGATCATGGCGTCAATAACTTCAAATATGGTAGTTCCGGCCTACCCCCCTTAGCAGGCGTTGACCTGAGTTTCACCTACTCACGGCCATAACTAGTATCAACCGACAGCTAACTATATATATATAGATACACATGTGAATACATTGAATAAATACACCATACACACACATACATATGGAATCAACTAAGTACTTATTGAAAACGTTTTCCACAACACTCTTATCTTTTTCATTGGCATGAATAATGACAAGAGGCGTGCATCTATCTCTGCTACCAATATATAACAATGATTCAAAGCTGTGCAGGCTAGGAGGATGAAGAGCTGCTGATGGAAGCAACCAAAACCAGCTCAGCCAATATCTTTCTGCCACAGATCTGCCCCTCTTGCAGTCCAACCTGCGCCACCTATTGGCGAAATAAAAGTACAACTGCATCATGTTAGATGTGCAGGTGTGTCCACCAGGTGCGTGCCATCTAGAGGTAAGGAAAGTCATTTTGTGATTGCATTTTTTAATCAAAAAAAGAGTTGGCCGGACAAGTAACACTGTCTCCACACAGTTAGAGCTTCTGCTCATTTGTCCGATGATCAATTACCTCAAAAGTATTGTATTTCTGTTTGATTGTCAACTGGAGGTCAGTGTGACACAATGATGCTCCATTTTCAGGTTTCAAATATACAGCTTAACTATAAAAGAAAAGTAGAGCAGCAGCTATTAAAAAAAAAAATGTTTTAATAGCGGTACGGTGCCAGATTGTCGGGTGTACATTTGCAGAATTTGCAGCCTGCTAAATGTGAATGAATGGGTTCGTCACTGAGGTACAAGCCGGTCCCATGAGGTATTTTGCATCTAAAAAAAGAGGACATACTAACTTCACACAAAAGGAACACGTTGATACTTTTATACTCAGTGGTTTGTGGCTACCAAACCCACAGCAAATGTGAACTACGTTTTATGGATGAAGACTAAGCTATATTTGTCCAGGTTCTAAACTGCAAATGTAAATGTTGCCTCTTTTTAGATATGACCATATATCTCTACCGATGATAGTCTTAAAGATTTCTAGTGCAGCTTCAAAAGCTATTTTATCGGTTATACATGATTATTGATGTACATGAAGCAGTACATATAGCAGCTGCCATTTCCAAACTGGCCAGGAAACATTGCTCTGAGGTTAATAACGGTTATCCATGACAAGGATAAACTAAACATTGGCTTGTAATGAGCTTTGAACTGCTTGTAAGAGCCTGAGAATAATACAGAGCTGCAGAGCAAGTATATCAGGAGAATGCTTTTCGTTTCTTTTTCAATGTAAGTAAGTGTATTTATTTATCCTCGATCAATATAAATAGTAGTTTTGTGTAATATATATATATATATATATATATATATATATATATATATATATAATGCTTCACTGTTGCTGTCTGATGTATTTGTATATACTAAAGGTTGCAACTTTATTTCAATAACAGCTACAATTCGTTTTTGTAGAAGTAAAAAGAAAAGGTTAAAAAAAACAACGCATTATAATTTCAGAATGTTAAGTTTTCCACATGGGTTTGTTGTAAATTGACCTGGCTGATACAGTACATTTAAATGTGTCCCTTATTCTGGCAGGTAAGTAGGCTACATGACTGTTCTGCTGCCGCCTGGCTTGGTGTTTCACTGTGGCTAATCTGCAAATGTGTAAAGTGTGGTGGCAAAATTTCTCTCTATTACATTTCTTATGATTTAATATGCTTTGCTTTAATAACTGTACATGAATGTCTGATCATGTTTACTCTTTGCACTTAGATTATTTCTGTCAGTGTCATCTCTGTCGTAGCAGACAGCCTCGGGTTGATTAGAAACTGGAGTCAACTTGTTTTTGGTAAGCTAAGAGCAGTCTGACCTTTGTTCTTATCCCAGGTTGA
>JAVQJL010069746.1:0-15474 GCA_036024295.1 Nannoperca obscura
GAGAGAGAGAGAGAGAGAGAGACAGAGACAGAGACAGAGACAGAGACAGAGAGAGAGAGAGAGACAGAGAGAGAGAGAGAGAATCATAATCAAACTAAACTGCTGTAATTAAAAGTAAAAGAAACTGGTTTAGAGACTTTACAAGGGGACGTATTACTTTCAAGATTAGCAACAATCTTCAGAAATGGCAGGTCATTATTGCTGTTTCCATGGCAATCACTTGAAAACCTGATGTTTCCCCATGTCACTTGGTTATTAGGTCAGGAATCACAACACAAACACAGAAACACGCTGTGGTCTCACAGCTTTTCATACATTTTAAATCCTTAAGTCCTTAAAACACAATAAAAACAGTTTTCACTGGGACAATTCCTTCTGTAGAAAGTAGTTTCAATGAAAACTGTGAGGTCAGTGGATTATCTGGAATAACAGGTGGATGGTGTTGACATTATAACCACAAACAAAAGGTCTATTCACCTCCATTGTACTGGGTTGACGCAGAAACGTGGGCAAATAAAACCAAAACTACGTGCAAGGCTAGACACCACCAGAGGAAAACAAGAAGACACGAACGTACTTTAAACAAAGCAACACACCGGTACAGCTCTACTCACCGAGGATATTCCATAGAGGAAGATGAGGGAGAAGATAACAAAGAAGTCACTGTTGGGGAACAGGGCCGTGTACGTAGCGATGATGGACATCAGGATTGACATGGTCGTCACCAGAGCAGCATACAGGAGGCCCCACGACAACCTGTTGTGTGACACATAAACGTAAAATCCACAATGACACAGAAAGCAGGTTCTTACAGATCGTTTTCATCCAACAAGTGTGTGAAGCTGCGGTGACCGACGCCCTCTCCTCCCTCACCAGAAAGCCGTGTCGTAAAGCCCCATCATGGTCATGGTGTCTTTGAGGCGATGCTCCTTCTCGGCGGCCACATTCACGATGAGGAAGGTTACGAAGGGGGTGAAGGCCAGGACCAGGTAGATGGAGATGAGGGCGTGGGGGAACTTCTGCACCTCCACAGAGCCTGGCTGACCCATCATCACCACCTTCAGGTCCATCTCACTCCACACCGATCGCTTCGTCTGCATCTGCACACACCAGATGGACACGAGCACATCAAGGTGTCTCCAACTCGGACTCTCAGTAATGCATTTGTCCTCAATAACTTCTCTGCTAAATGACATTTAATAAGAAATTCACTGAGTAGGAAACTCAGTATTGAGAATGTTCTTAGACATTTTCTTTGCTGTGTAATAAGTTGCATCTCGGTTCCCTGGAGAACAGCGTGCTGATGTCTGGCCTGTCTCACCTGGATGATGGCTGCATCGATCAGAGACTGGAGGCGGATGAAGCCAGAGTACCAGTAATTAGCTGCTCTGCAGTTCACCGAGCTGGTAAAACAGTTGGCTAGAGGAGAACAAGCACAATGACAAACACATTAGATCTCTAGTAGGTAGGTGGTGTTTGTGTTCGCTTGTGTTTACCTGATTTGGAGATTATTCTTTCCACATCCTGCCAGGAAGGGTCAGGATTTTTCACAGATTAACAACAATTAAGTCTGGATTTGGGATTAGCCACTTAAGAACCGTCACAGACTTGTCTGAGTTTGTTTTGTTGAAGGTTGAAAATCTGAACCAGCATGAGATTGTGTACACTGTGAGCTGCTTTAATCTGATACCGACCCCTTCTATCAAGCATGAACTACGATTAAATTAAAGGCTCATCACACTTTACCAATCGATTCTGTGTAATCGCTGGGTAGCGGCAGCTGGTTGTACGGGAAGCGTAGCCTGTAAGACGTGGCAGAGCTGTCCAGGAACACAACACCGACATAGTTGGAAGGCTCAAACAGGCTGGCGTTCTCCAGGTCCTCCTCACTGGCAAACATATCCAGACGATCTTGTATGTCTGAAAACATAAAGGAGGAGGAAGAAGTGTCACAAACCCACTACAGGGGTGAATTTACAGGACAAAATGGTTCTCAGGCACTTACGCATCTCCTGGGCCACCTCTTCCATGATGTGGTTGGTGATGTTAGTGATTGGTGTGTAGCCCAGGCCCTTGAAGAAGTGGTCCTCACGCTCCAGCTCCATAGTCCTGATGCCTCCATAATAAGCGTGAGGATTCAGGGTGCTGATGAGTATCAGGAGACCCAACAGTAGCAGAGGTAGGATCAATTCCTAAAAAGAGACAGACACATAAAGGAACAGCTGATGAGGAAACCACCTTTTATATTTTTATTTTTTACCATAGTTCATCCTCTAAGTTACTCAAACCACACACATAACTGAGGAAAGTACCACTTTACCACTTTACTCATCTTCTTCTACTTATGCAGGTAAGCACAGTAGTCTGCAGCCCTGAAAATGCAACACCTTCAACATCTGTAGACGACAATATAATAATAATAATATGAATAATAATAAAAACAATAGCACTTTGCCTATAAGCTGTCCAAACACTTATTTGTATTTCCTAGTGATGTGTTCAGGGGTTCTAACACCAAGATCAAACCTCATGACAAATGACAAGAGCCTTCTTTCTCTCCTGCAGTCCATAAACAACCTGCTACAGCTCGACCTCGGGCAACACAGTAAATTGAAACAATAAATTGGGAGCCACTGGCATGTCAAGAGCTGGTTTCATAGCTGGTCAAGACATATTTTAGCTGACACAGTTCCACTGAGAAAACGCAGTCATTATTATGTCCACAAGAGGACAGAAATCTCATTTAGCAAACCTTTGTTTGTTTTGTTTCCTTACAAACCAACAAAGCTGGGATCTGTTTTCCAACAGAACACCACATAAAAAGGATTCATTTGGTTTCTAGTAACTGAGATAAACTAAGATAAAGCAGTCAGTGACAATGAACTCAACAAGCTATATTTAAACAAGACAATGAAACTTCCACCCTAAACAGATTCACACCAGTCTGCTGAAAACTACACACCTGGAGACTCTGCTGCTTGGTTCTCCATTTGATGAGCAGATTCTTGTAGAGAAGACTTCTTGTTTGATGCCAGACTCCAGCATCTCTTCTATACGTGGGCTGCATACTTCCAGCATCCCTCATGTGGATGATGTATGGACGAGAAGTCGTGTCCCTAATGCTGGCCTCAGCTGTTCAAGTTTTCAAAAAACAAAGAAACTTCCACCCTGTACATTAATTAGCATATACAGTAAAGCAAAAACTGAAATGAGTCTATTATTCGACCTGTAGAACATGTATGTGCATGTTATCTGTATGCTGCTTTAAAACATCCCCAACTACTGAGACAGGAAGCTGCAGCTCTCCCTGTCTTCTCACTGACTCATCCTCTCACACTGGTGTGATGATGGATCCCGGTAGACGTGATGACAACTGCACTTAGCCCAATGTGCTTAAAGTGGCTTCCAAATTAAACACCTAGCGTTAACAGTTCCTACAAAAATCAGCTAGTTAGCTAGTTGTCATGGATAGCTAGCTGACCTTAGCCTCTGAACTAACGCTAACCTCGTGTGGTATTTATCTGCTATCAAATCCTTCGTTTGACTTCGAGGAGCATCATCTTCGCCTCTTTGTTCCAATAATAAATTTGATTTTGAATTATTTTTCTTAAAAAGTGTAGCTAGCTAAATAGGCGAGGGTGCGCGGTAAATTAAGGACGTTTGTATTTCTGAGCTAACGCGAACAAGCTAGCAAGCTACACGCACAGCTAACATACACATGCACTGACAAAGGGAAACACTTAACATACTCACGTATGAAATACATTAAGGCATATCCTGAACTGAACTTGTGATTTAACGGCCTTACATTACAGATGTTGTTTTGTCATGTAAAGCCACTAAACGAGCCCCTTGTTTTTTTACGTCGCTACTTCCTGCTGTCAAAGGCAGAGCCCAGAGAATGTGACGTTGACCAATCAGATCTGGTCTAGATGTTAATGACACCGGTTTCAACCAATCAGAATGGGACCACCATTCCTTTTATTGTCATATCACAGACGGAGCATAACAATATATAAACGGAACAAACACAACCTGTTTAGGAATTTATTAACTTAAATAAATAAAAAATAATTAAATCAAATTAAAGCACAAATGCAACTGGTCCAAAGAAACAAGCTAATACAAAACAGCATGGGTATATTACAATATGCAAATGCATAGAATCATTTTTTAAAGGAGGATATTTTTAGTTTGTTAATCATTTGGCCCACCTGTGTAGCCAGACTCTGTTAAACCCATAAAACTTAAATTCTAAATTTGTGACCAAGACCAAACATACCAAATGTGCTGAATTCTGAGGAAATGTGTGTAAAATAATGCACAAAACAACTGAAATATTTCCATTTGATGAAATGGTGCAGCTATAAAGTGTTTGAATATTACACTCACCACATAGCTTCAATGAAGAGCTGTGACAAGCTGATACAGAATACATACTGTATGTGAAACTGTCAAACTGTGAAATAAGATGATTTTAACAACATTAAAGCAACACTATAGAACATGTCTGTGTTGGTGTCCCTGTATTTGATTTAAAAGTGGTGATGGCGGAGAGTGTGTGTAGGAAACTTTCGGGATGTCTCTGAATTGGAGGAAGCCATGAAGTGGGGAGGGCACAGGGAGCTGCTGGACTACATTGGTCCTCATCAGTTGATCTGGTCCCAACGCCAACCTAACCTGCAGCCGACAGATGTGGAAAAGACAGGGAATGGAGTCTGGAGGGAGGAGAAACAGAGAAAAGAAAAGGGGGAAAGTGTAAAAATCACTCCAAGTTTACTACATATTAGTAGAGTATATTTTGTCACTGTACCAAAATGTGGACATGGTTCCCAGGTCTTTTCAGCCCGTCTTCGATCCAGAATATGTTTTAAGGGGGGAGAAAGTGTCGACCAGTTTACAAACTCAAGCAGGTAATTTAACACCTCACTGCCTGCCTGTTCCAACCTACAATGAATTGGGGACAGGAAGAAATCTGATCACGTATAGCCATCCGATACTTGACTTGACTAAAGAATAAAAAAGTGAGAGGACAGACTTACATGTGGGGCTGAAGCAGCAAAGAAGGTTCAAGTCCTGCCTCCAGAAGCAGAGGAAGCCACCAGGCAGCAAAACGCACCTGGTTTAGTGCCACACAGAGCAGCTCCCTCAGTTCCTGCAGCTTTAACACAGTTTTCCCATGATGATGTGATATAAAGGAGTCTCTGGACAAAGCCTCTGGTTGAGGGATCCACCTGTGATCAATTATCAGTTGCAGCAGGTCTGTTTTGTCAGTGGACAAGACATAAATCCAGTCCTCCTCGCAGAAACGTGCTCCCGCAGCTACCAGCAACCTCACAGATTCACTGAAAGAGATTTTAATCTCTATCAGACACAAATCCATCGGTTTTATGAAGAGGACAAATCTGCTCTCTTACAAACCTGTATGGCTTGTTGGATATGCGACACAAGGCAAAGGAGAGAGGTGAACGGAGGCCCAGGTTGTGCGTGCAGTCCTGGGCATCCGGGCTGTAGCCTTCCCTCAAGAGCATCTCCACACTGCTGCTCTGATGCCTGTGGACGGCCATGTAGAGTGGACTCACCATGCCATCACCACGGTCACACTCACGATCCGTAACAGCTATCAACCTCCTGAGGACACTGGATCA
Source organism: Nannoperca obscura (assembly GCA_036024295.1). Taxonomy (NCBI): domain Eukaryota; kingdom Metazoa; phylum Chordata; class Actinopteri; order Centrarchiformes; family Percichthyidae; genus Nannoperca; species Nannoperca obscura. The sequence continues at coordinate 5,649 of JAVQJL010069746.1, forward strand.
GTCACAGAGGGGTAAGGAAAAGGAACATGGGTGCATTTGCAAAAAGCCACTTCTAAGAGGGATTCAATGTGTTTGTAATGAGATTATGATGATCAGTGCTGAGGCGGGTAGTAGATTCATTCATTAGTTGAACAACAGAAAGTTCTTATATTTGGTTATTAAGTTATGGTTCCAGCTATTCCACTGTGAGGATTTGCTGATTTTCCATCTTCTATAGATGGTTTTGGACTGCTGGTTGGTTAAATGACGCTGTCACATTGGAGTCTGGAAGACTGTGATGGATATTTGTACTATTTTCTAACATTTATTAAATGAAACGTGATGAGAGATCACTAGACAGTGCTTCTTTATAAAGAACTCACTCTAAAAAGGTTAAATCACTGGCCAACAGTACGTCATTGAAAGAGTTAGGAGTCAGTACCCGATGTGGCCAAACTCAGCGGCAGCGTGAATGGGAAGCTGAGGCCAGTCCTGGCTGCAGGCTACGTTAGGATCTGCCCCGTGGTCCAAAAGGAAATCCACACAGGCCTGGTGGCCCTCCTGAGAGGCAATCAGCAGTGGGGTGGCCAGATCAGCTGCCTGCACATTCACATTGGCACCTGAAAACCAAATAAAAACACAATTCAGTATGTATGCAGCTGGGACAGAAGGAAAGAACTCTGCTGGAACAACATTCAACTGCAACAAACAAAGTTATACTTGGAGGTATGAACAAAAAGCATTAAGAAAAACAGCAATTTACCAGCATTAACAAGGATTTCCAGGCATTCCTGCTGTCCATACTGTGCAGCCACAAAGAGAGGCGAGATCCTGTGGTCATCTAGAGCCTCCAGGTTGCACACATTGACCAGCATGCGCACAATTTCACTGTGACCCTTGTGTGAAAAACAATATGTACGTTACAAGTTAAGATACATCTCACAGGCGTGTGTGTGTTTGTCAGTTCCATTATTACCTTATATACAGCTTGATGAAGGCAGGTCCAGCAGGATGCAGTGTGTGTCCTGTTGACCTCTGCACCTTTACTGACCAGCAGTTCAGCAACCTCCTTGTATCCACCGTCTACAGCTGTCAGTATATTGCAAACAGAATCAATCCAATCAAATCAAAGGTAACTTCACAATCAGAGAGAGGAGGTAACCGTGCAGAAAACACATCAAGTGGTATACCTGCATACAAAGGACAGGACAGGTCATTTGTTAGCTGGTTGATGTTGGCATGTGCTTTCAGGAGGAGTCGCACCACAGCCAGGTGTCCACGTTGCGCCGCCAGGTAACATGCAGATTCCCCCTCGTGTGTCAAAGAGTTAACGTAGGCACGGCAGCCGCCGGAAGAGCCTGCTGCTTACAGACAGGAGAGGACAAAGACAAGACACTGTTTAAGTAATTCATCAAGGAACAGACTGAGATGATAAACATTTCTCAGTTTAACATTGTAAGTTGTTTCTCTGGGTTTTGAACTGTTGAAAAACGATTAGTCCATTGGCAGATCATGTTATTTATACAGGGACAAAACAGCAGAGCCTTTTCTTACCGCCCGCTGCAGACAACGTTTCCTGCACACACGCCTTGCTGCCAGCGGCTGCCGCTTCGTGCAGGGCCGTCCAGCCGCGGTTGTCTCGACAGTCAACACTGAAGCCTCTCTTTATCAGCCTCCTCACCCGCTTCCTGCAGCCCGAGCGAGCTGCAGCAGCAACACTGGACACGGAGTCTCCGTAGCACTCTGTGAAGTCCATGCCCTGCATGCACAGATGACAACTATTATAAATATATGTAAATATATATATATATATATATATATATATATATATATATATATATATATGTGTTATATGTTACCTTCCAACTGAGGACTTAATCCAAATGGGACCTGAAACATCAACACAACTTGACTACAACGTTGCCACAAATCACTAAATAGCTTTCTTTACTCGCAACCCGCTACACCGTGAAAACGTCATTAAATGTCATTCAATAAAATTCTTACAAAAGACAGCACGTAAAGATGTTTGTGGTACTTTAAAAAAGGGTTTATTTACCAAAACACGACCACAGCACGGACTTACGCCTCATGAGTCGCTGCTTAATGACGTCACGACAGCTTCCGGTCACGTGCTGCTGCTTGGCAGCTGTAGTTCGGCGCGTGGGATTTAGCCTTTAGCTAAAAATAGTCTTTTTATTACCAATTATAGCCACGAATCGAGTTTATTCGTAGTTTTTTGCAACACGTCTGAAAAAATGCGAAGAAACAAGCGAATCAACGGTTTCAGCTGAAGCAGGTTTGAGGTAAAAGGAAAGCTCATGGCTCAACATTAGCAAACTATGTTTATTTACAGTCAGTGCTGCTGTAGCAAAGGCTGGGCTCTGCATAATATATCTGACAATTATACGGTTCTGGTGTAAAGAAAAATCCGAACTTGCTTGTAGACAGTCCTGTCTCCGGATTTGTCTCCTAATTTGCACGTATTCAGTCTCATCTTCCTTGTATCCCAGCGTGTCTCCTGGCAGGTTCCTGTCCCTGTGGCCTCAGCAGCATCATGGTGGACATTGCTGTGAAGAGTGGAGCCGCTTGGGCCTGTCACTCCCAGGGACATCACCTGGCTGATGTCCTGCTTCCTGTTCACATCAGCAACAAAGACGAGTATGAAGAGGAGTCGGAGGGACACGAGAATGACTTGTGAGGAGCTTTCACCATGTTGATTCATGATCGGGAACCCTTCCTGCAGTGTGAGGATTATTCTGCCCCACAGAGGGGTAACTGCATTTTACACTTTTACCCTTTAACCTGTCCCTCGCAGGGGCGGCCCGGTGCTGTTGGAGCAGACAGAGGAGGGGTCTCCGTGCGTCCTGGTGCTGAAGTGCAGCCCCTGCTCCACCGCCGCCATCAGCCGCCTGCTGGTCATCAGCGAGGCTCGAACCATGGAGGCGTACAGTGGGGTGGGAGAATACTGCGGGACAGTACGTGGGGAGAGGGACAACAGCATCCAGCCAGACAGGTGCACGCACACACACACACACACACACACACACACACACAGTTATCATGTTTTACATGTTATTTGAATTTCCAGCAAAGAAACGTTCAGTTCCATCTGCGCCAGACTGTCAGTTATCAAGACTTGCTTCAAACTATATATATATAGTAAAAATATATTTTCTAAGGTTTAGGATCTGTGGTTTTTGATGGATCATTTTTCTGATTCAGTTCAGATAGAGGTCCTTTCTACAAGAAACAGCTGATCCTGGATCATCCATCCACAGCCTGTGAAGTGAAGGTGAGTTGTGTTGTCTGTGATCTAGTTCTGTTTGTATCTGTGTTGTTTAGCTGAACCCTCTGTCTCCCAGCTGCTCTCCCTGGCCGGTAGAAGCAGTGTTTTGGTGTGTCGGGTCATCGTGGGCCTCCAGCAGCTCCGCCCCTGCCCGGCCCGCGGCCCTGGCATTGACATGCAGCAGGTGCAGTGTCTGGTTGAGGAGATGGGAAAGAGCCTCTCACCTGGAGCCCAGAACCTCATGGAGATGGTGCACTTCCAGCAGAAGGTGAGTTTCTGTTACCTCTAACGACCTCTGCAGGCGATGAGGGGGAAGTACAACAACACGCCAGTGGATTACGTTTGTTCGCTCATAAACTACACGTTGCATGTACTTCACTTGTCAGATTATCATTTCGTCAAACTTTTTGGCATCTGACTGAAATCTTGACTGAAAACTACCTTTGTTGACAGCTTAGTGTCCAAAATGAACCCCAAATAAAATGTAGCTGCACACAAACAAGAGTCTCTGTCACTATGTGTTTCTCCAGAACCAGACCAGCTCTCTGGGCGGCTTCCTGCCTCTCCTGATGGGCGGTGGAGCTTTGTCTGCTCTGGCTCAAGCAGCCAGCATCTCCCCAGCAGCCGCCAGCCACCACGCCCAGCCTGCAGAGTCCCGGGTATACGCTTTATCTCTCAACCCACCCCACGAGTCAAACATAACATTCAGCAAACAACTGTGGACATTTAAAGTCCACATCCTTGATGTTGATTGAGATTGTGTGAAATTGAGCAGCCTATCACAAGTAAGGGAAACCATCCAGACAACCAGTGAAGAAGTGAACCAGCACAGAGCAGAAGACTGTGACGACAGAGTACAGCTGCAAAGTTCAGCATCTGGATCCAGATCTGAAGCCAAAGTTGGACCAAATTGATTGTCTGTCTTGCAAATGTATATAAACGTGTGTCCAGGAGATGTGAGCACATTCTGTTTATGATGGTTTCAGAGAGTGTTGTTTGTGTGTCACTAGCCTCCGGGCGGCTCCATCAGGCCTGCAGATGAAGCTCCACCGGCTCAGAACGGAGCCATGTCAGACGCCTCTAGCTGCTCCTCCCCAGACCTGCCGGCTCCTGGAGTCAACGCTAAGAACATACGTGAGGATCAACAGTTTTTTATTCATTTTTCAATTTTAGATGTGAAATTCACAAACCGTAGCAGCTGAGCCGTTTGTGATGTGGTCCTCCAGCTCTAGTGAGCCATGCCGAGCTGGCGGGCATGATGTCGCACTTCCTGAAAGGGCATGGACACGGCCAGGCGTTAAGCTCCGACCCCGAGCTTCTGCCCATGCTCCAGAGCGTCTGCGGTCAGGTGACGAAGCGGAGACTGGATGCTGCTGCAGCGGTGGCAGAGGAGGAGAATAAGATGAGAGATGGCACATGGTGAGTGAAGTCAGTGGAGTCACCATGACTGCTTTTATATCTGTTTAACATCTGAACCAATCACGCTGCATCAGGATGTAGCTGTTTGTTGATCTGTAATCAGATGAAGTAGCTCCACCTTGTGTCAGAAAGATGCTACTGCTTAGTTCCTGCAGACAAACTCCGCTAACGAAGGCTACGAAACACAGAAGACAAGATGAATCTCTTAATGCTTAAACGTCTTCCTGATACTCCCAATGGAATTAAATTTGGCAAAATCGCAGAAAAAGAGCGATGGGTTGGATTAGTTTGAATGTTTTCTTGATGTTTTGAGGACCTTCTGAGTCACATCTGCTCACACAGGGACTCACATCTCCGTTACAGCCGTTAAACTTCCTGGCAGCCACACGGTGAGAAAACTCACATGACATCTGACTAAAATGCCCAAGCTGAGATTTTGTTGGAGCTTCACAGGTTGCAGCGAGTCAACGTGATCCGTCTTATGTCACAGTCAGCCTTCTGTAGCTTTATATGTGTGGCCCAACAGAACATTCAGGCTTGTCAGTTCTGAATGAAATGGCTTTCTGCAGCCACACCGTTGTCACGCTGCTGAGGAGCAGAGTGCGTTGGTGAAACAGAGACTTGTTGTTAGCTGAAATTGTTGAGCTGTTGACGCCCAAACAATTCCCTCTGCTTCTCCCAGCTGCCTGCTCACACACACATCACTGTCAGGACCTCTGTTGGGGTGAAATTGGTTATAAAGTCATTGCAGCTTTCATGTTCTGTTTTTGAAGAAACGTTGTGGTAACAGTTGTGGTTGGTGAACAGCTGACTCGACGATAGAAGGATTTGGGTTTGGCCAGAGTACTGAGGAGGACAATGGAGTTCATTTATCAGCATCGTTGTGCGTGTGAATCCTTTAAATGTTGGCAAACTGCACCAAACTTCATTGAATAAATTGCTTTTTTTTAAAGCCAACCTTGATGCAAAGTGTCAGTTTCAGTTCACTGACATCAGCTGACATTAGTTTCACTCCACAGTTGAAAGATATCTGTATGAGCTGCTGCTGCAAACTGCACTTTGATAAATGAGGCTCTTTGTCAGAGCAGAGCAGCACATGTGGGTTCAGAGAGAATGTCAGCTTTCACTGTGACTCCACATCGAGGAGAGGACAGCAGCTCGGTGGTACGTCTTCATCACAACACATTGATCTGTTTACTGCATCCTGTATACTGCCGTATACACGTAGAAAGGGATTTTTTTGTTACTGGAATATTTTTATTTATGGGTGTTTTGTGTTGTCTTGCTTGTGATATCCTACATTTCCCAGAATGCTTTTCAAAGAATGCAGGGTGTTGCTATGAGTTGGGCAGCTGCCTTGTACGAGGAGGGAGTGATGATGATGATGGTATTAGTTTGTAGTGTGTGTACTGTGAGAGCAATGTCTGTTACTTAAAACTCAACCTTATCTTGCAGTTGCATTGCATTCTGGGTCATTGAGTCTGCACAGATAGGCCTCTGTGCTACTTCTGTAATGTATTTACTAAATGCTGACCAGCAGTGGTTCTTGGATGTTCAGCGTACACCAGCTGCTGTTTTGTAACTCGCGTCTTTTCCCTTTTAACGCCACAATAAAAGATTCTGCTGATCAGTGCTGAGAAACAACATGAAACACTGAGTCAGGATTTCCTCTGTTAGAATGACTGGAGCTGCGGGATTGGCTCAAAGAAAAGTAATGCTGAGAAATGCACAGACATGCAGGAACTTTCCTCCAGGTGGTTAGTATGAAACAAACCCAAAGTCAGCCGTCGGGAGCTTGGTGCAGACAGAAGTGCCTGAGTCAGAAGGACGCTGCAGGATTCTGAGGTCAGGTGGTCAACATTGACTGTGTGGGTGGTTCCGTCTTTGTGTCTGCTTTTACATTTGAGGTTTTGTCTCTGATGTGGCTTCATGTTTGTTTATGAATCAGTCACCCCCCCCCCTCCACACTAGACTGTCTCTCTCTCATTTCAGTGCCTGATACAAAGTCACACAGTACAGTTATTATATCCTTTAACAAGATTCTCAACTAGACACGTACTCAACGTCAGTGAAGGTTTCAGTGGCATCCAGGAGGTCGTGCAACACTTTGCTTTAACCACGTTGCCCCTCCACTCTGCAGGGAGTTGGACGCAGCCATGGAGCGTCGTTTGGAGGAGATGGAGCGGAGGCTGAAGGAGCACGTGGACCGTCGCCTGGACGTCCTGGAGCAGAAGCTGGAGAAGGCCCTGCTGAGCGCCCTCAGCCAGGAAGCCGTGAGCAGCTCCCCAGGAGAAGCAGCATCCTCTGCACCGTCAGGACAGACCGCCCCAACACCAGCCGTACACTGAGCTCAGACCTGCTACAAGACTAACGTAACATGTAACCTGGAAGCCTTTCTAACTGCACCAGAGTGTCGGAGGGGAGGCAGAGCAGGATGCAGACTAACAAAGAAACAAGGACGAGAATAACGCAATGATCTGCTAAAATGTAAAATTGTGTTAAACTGTCTGTAACGGTTTATCTTCTATCTCTGGGAAAATAGCAGATGAATGCCACACTGTTTGACAGCCAAAGTGAATGTCTCATCAGCTTGTGAACATGATGCGAGTTTGGCCTTAAGAACGGCAGAAATCCCACATCCAGATCACAAAACACACGTCCTGCGGCTGCAAATGTGGCAAGTTAGGCCACCTGCAAAACAAAAAGGCCATTTTAAACCTGCTGTGGTTGAGTCCAGACAAGAAAACATAAAGGGGGGTTATCTTATCTTATCTTATCAGCTTACTGTTTTTAACAACACATTAAAGAGTGCATGTAAAGCAGCTCGTCCTGAGCGACACTACAGGCTGTAGCTGCACTGATCCCAGTGTTCGGGTTAGTCAGGCCTTAACTGTTTGTGGTCATACTCTCCTGGTACTGGAGCGTATATAGAAGGTGGTGTTTTAATATGACACTGAAATGTTTTAACTACTGTACACGTCTGTAACATAAAGCGTCTCTGCCAATGTACATGATAGAAATGACTGTTTTCACCTGTGATGTTGAAGGTTTTAATAACTGTACTGACGTAAATAGCAATTAAACTATATTTATACACATGAATGTCCCCTTTTTTGGGGGGGGGGGTGCTTTCATGATTGCCTGATAGAAAAGCATGTGCAACAGAAATGACATGAAATGGTGAGTAGAGAGGAAAGAACAGATGATTCTCTGTTGAGCAGAAAGGCACGAACTTTCAAATAAGAGGAAAGACACAAATCTAATGTTTTGCAGAAAATCGGGCAACAAAAATACCAGCAAGGCATTTTCAGTTAATTAACTGTGACAACTGTAACAGGCAGAACATGTTGGCGTTCAGTTTGGTGTCTTTGGGCCCAGAACTGCATTTTCTGACCAGTTAAAACACATGAGTCAGAAAACACTGGAGTTTCCAGATAGATGTTTCCCACCAGGACTTCCAGTAACGCTGACTCACAAATGGACCATGGAGGTCACTGAGAGTCTCCTTATGAGGAGGACCACAGGAGTTAGTCCTGTGCAGAAGACCTGCAGGCCCGGTTCCCAACATATACAAAGACACAGTACTTCCCATTTCTGTATTCTTAGTATCTACTGGCCAACAAATGTTACACATTCCTGTAGAAGACAGTGAAGAAGAGAGCAGAGTGGACGAGGAAGCTTGAAACAGAAGACGACACTCGTCAGAGAGGAAGAGGTGTCTTCAGAAGCTGTGAAACATCAGGACAGAACTCCTGCAGCACCTGTTCGACCCACTGGGGATCAAACATGAACTCAGTGAGTACACGGACGTCGTCAATGAAGACAAGACTTCTGAAAATAACTTTATTTCCTTTTCTTTAAAAATTGTCATGAAACACATATAGGCAAAAATACTATAAAAAAATATCCCATCAAGAACAGAGACGATGAAACAGAACTACGGTAACCCGCGGAAACGGCCTGTGATGGTGGATTAGAAGAAAAACTCAAACATGAGTAGTGTGACGCCGGGTGTGAAGCTTCAGCTCAGCAAACGTGGAAGAGAGTTCTTAAACGCAGCAGGTGTGGCCCCAGACACACACACACACACACACACACACACACACCCCTATTGATTGCTTGGTTTTTCAAAGTGTTCATGATTGGTTGAGAAACACTGAGAGCCAGCTCGGGATTGGTTGACTGGGCGTTTGCTCGTTCGGGTCAAGGCTCGACGTCCTCGGGGACGATGGTGAGGATGACGTCCTCGTTGCCCCGCCTCACCACCGTCCGCAGCGTCTCGTCACGCTTTATGGCGGCGCTGACGTCACTGGCCGAGGTGATTGGCTCGCCATTGATGCTGATGATGACGTCACTCTCCTGCAGGCCAGCCCTGTCACCGAGAAAGAAGCGTGAAGGTTGACAAAGATTATCTCACGTGTCTTTAAAGATAAAGATCTACTTCCACTTGTTGGAAACGTTGATGTTGGAAACGTTGTTGCTTTGATCATGAATATATAATGTTATAAATCAATACTTTATCTGAAAACAAGCTTCCAGGGCATTTCATTGATTACTTTTTGGTCTGCATTGAATGAACTCGTGAACTTCTTATTCGAATGAATAAAACCTGCCACAACCACAACAGGATCCAGATCTTCTTTATTAAAAGAACTCATTGGAGGCCAGCGCAGCCTTGGGGGAGGTTCCACTTCCAGAGCAGAGAGGAGTCCGCTCGTCTGTGACTGAAGCAGTTTGTCCTCCCTGCCAGAGTGAGTTGGACGGTCTGAGTGGGAAACATTCAGCTTCACCGCCAGCTTCCCAAAGAAACCAGAAGTGAACTTTCCACATCCTGCAGCCGTCACACGCAGAGACTTCTGATGGAACAAGTGTCCTCTGAGCAGGATCGGATCTTCCTCCTGACTCCTGCCTGTGTTCCACAGAAACCCACCAGACAACAACAAACCACCTGCTCCTTCCTCAGGTGGAGCGCTGCGGTCGACTGTCGACAAGCTCTTTTTCTTTCAACCCAACCGGTCGAGGCAGATGACCGCCCACCTAGAGCCTGGTTCTGCTCGAGGTTTCTACCTGTTAAAAGGGAGTTTTTCCTTGCCGTTGTCTCCTGGTGCTGCTCATGGTGGGAACGTTGGGTCTTTGTGT
>JAVQJL010069760.1:0-11416 GCA_036024295.1 Nannoperca obscura
CTATTTTCTACTGTTTATTATTCTTTTTTCAATAACTTTATCGAGCATTGTAACTGTATCAAAAAGCAATTTCCCTTCTGGGATTAATAAAGTATTTCTGATTCTGATTCTGATTCTGATTAAAGAACTAAAGGAGTGACTAGAAAGTGACAGCAAAACCCACAAGCCCTCGTTCATAAATCATGGTCATTTTGTACAAAGAGCTAGTAAAGTGATTGTAACGTTAAGAATTCACCAGTCGTAAGCGAGCCAGTGACAGGTCAAGTTATTTTGTTTGCAATACTTTGTAAAGGAACAGAGTCGTTGTGGGACAGCTGTCCACACAAACAACCAGGCAGTTGTTCTGTATGAGTGAGCTGATTTGGTGACCCTGAAACCAGGGGTTGAACCTCATCTAACTAAACTCGTGCCTGCTTCCATCTGCCTCTTTTCTCCTCCTTTACAAATGGTCTTGTGTTTGGACTTAAATGTCATAATCGTTTGGTTTAGCCTCTTAATGCACTTTAAGCCATTTTCCAACACACTACATTGACACACATGCACACACACACACACACCCACACACACACACACACCTTGTGGATGTTGTGCTGTGTACTAACAAACAGCATGTGTTTCAAAATGACCAGTAGCTGTCAGTTGGACAGTCTTAAGGTGCAGCGATGAGGACTGACTGAATCAGCCTGTTGAGGGCAGATGGAAACTCACCATTTGGATGTTATTAATGCCAAATAATAAAGTGCGTATTTAAAATGGTTGCTTTATGTTAGCTCCACAGTGATTTGCTATTTACACTGAAGTGATGTGGTGACCAGGAAGTGTTTTTTTGTTCCTGCAGTTGATAAATGTCAGTGGAGAAGAAGATCATTATTGTAGTGTCTGAGAGTTCTTATCTGTGTGTCTTCTGCATCAAAGATCACAGATACAACGTCATGTAACTTTGAAAGTTGCTGTACAATAGGTTCATGTTTCGGGTCTAATGCCTATGTTTAGTGGCATGGGTGTTGAGGTTAGTGTGGTGGATGGATAACTCTGATCTCTGCATAACCAGCAGCAGTGACTCCACTGGGTAGAGTTAATAGGGCTCTTAAAATCTGTCTGCTGCAGCTAACTCATGTCACCAAGATGATAATCAATAGGATATATGAGCTGAAACTGTTATGGCGTGCAAGTAGTTACAACTGCTAGGTATGTTAATGCCTTTTAAGTTTTTTGTGTTCAGTGTATGGGCCACCTTAAATTACCTAATTTAATTTTAAGGTTTGCTTAGCTGTGACTCAGGGGGGTGAGGGACTGGATGTTCAAGTACAAATCAGCATCTTTTCAGGAGCATGACCGTAGAGTGAAATGTTCAAAGATTTGCTCTCTCTGACTTGGACATATGATTCACCGTTGCTTCTATGCACACTTTGTGAAGAAATACAAAAGGCACAGGATCCCTGTCCACTAATAATCTCCAGGGCAGATGTGTGCAGCTCCGTCAAAAGGACTAAGCCATGCAAGGCACCTTGACCTGATGGCAACCATGGCCAGGACCTTATGACAACGTGTCACTATTCCAGTCTGTAGTCCCCACATGTTTCAAAAAGTCACTCGACCCACTGCAATTTGCATACAGGTCAAACAGATGAACTGATGACGGCATGGCCCTAGCCCTCCACACGGTCCTCTCACACCTGGACCAGAGGAACACATATGTGAGAATGCAGTTCAGCTTTAAGTACAATTGTGTCCTTCAAGCTCAGCACCAAGCTCACAAACCTTGGGCTCAACACTGCCCTCTGTGGTTGGGTCCTGAACTCAGCCCGCTCTTGTACTCCCTGTTTACGCATGACTGCAATGATGGTGCTCCAACACCATTGTATGCTGAAGACATGGCCTGATCACCAGTGGCGACAGCCTACAGAGAGGAGGTCAGAGCTGACTGAGTAATGAGCTGCTGTCTGAGTAAATCAGGTGCTGGATACACACAGATTGCAACCGGAAACTCAATTAAAAAACGTAGAGCACATTTGCTCAATGCCATTTTCCTAGTAAATCTGAGCTTGTGAGTTCAGAATTCATAGTCAAACAAACGCAGAGCAAAACTAATCTTACTTTTCCTTTAAATGGGGCTTTAAATGCTCTATTAGCTGGGTTTACATTCCTGGTATGATTGCACAGAGGCTTGTGAATAGCATTTTGTAATGGGGGCTGAGACTGGCTTACTGGGGAAGCATGAGGGGAGGCAGGCTGGGAGCAGGGATGGATGTAGGATGAGGCACAGTGAGAGAATGTGGAGGCTGTAAGGTAAATGTAATCATGTAAAAAGAGAGATGGATGAAGAGCTGGAGAGACGAACAGGAGACATAAAGGAGGATAAAGTCAGAGAACATACTTTGGCCACTCTGTAAAGGCTTCTGAAGCGTTTTTAAATTTAATATCATGAGTCACACTTTCCAGACGGTTCACCATTTCCTCTCCCAGTACAAACACACTGGCTTTGTTGGTGGGACACTCCAATTTAAGTCCCCACATTTAAAGGTAGGCCTATTGCTCACATTTATGCTGCTTTTAGTTGTTGTTACAATTTCTACTATCTCTCTCTCTCTCTCTCGCGCGCACGTATTCCAAGATGGGAGAACATTTAGGTATAAAAACCCAGACACAATTAGATCAATTTAAAAACCTTTGGATCTGATTTAGACCAAGTAACCTGTGAGTTTTTGTCATATGGAGTACCAGTTTTACACTGGTTTACTCTGAAAAACAAAGCATTATTTCTGACTTCATCAGAGCCTTACTTGGACTTTATAACCAACTACATCAGTGGCAGTATATGTGAACTGCAAACAGGACTAGACAAAACTACGAGCACACATCCATCAGTTAGAAACTCTGTGGCCCACAAAGTGGAAGTCGCTCTGTTCTTACTTGGTTTGGTTGATTAATATTTGGTTTTCTTACACCTGTACACGTACACACATTCACACATTACACGTATTACTGATGAACTGACTTCAGATTTCAACTTTCTTAAATACATTGATTTTGCTTTGAAGTGTTATGTGTGGTCTCCACATGTTGTCCTCCCTTTGAGCCCGGTCGTGCCACTTTGAACAGCTCAATGATTTCCTCTGTGACAACACTGTGTTCCAGTCTTGCGTTCACATAATTCAAATGTAACCTATTTTATTGCATTTATTGTTGTTTTATTTTTACGTTTGTGTCGCAGTGTGTGCATGAAATGTGAAAATGAAATAAAGTTTATTATTATTCTACCTGGACTGATCAGTTTGAGTCGCAGCTAACAGGCATCAGCACTCGTAGGTTGGTAACGCGGGTAAAGCTGTTGTTAGTTAATATGTAATTATGCACTGAATTACAGTTTTCACCACAACCAAGCATTTGTTAGGAATAGCTGAGGCATTGATGAAGACATCAACAATTACAGACAGTCATGCTGCTTTACCTCCTGTTTATTTTTCCTCAGTAAAATGTGAGCAGACCAAAAAAGCAGATGGGTCATTGTAGATGGGAATTTAAATGTAATGCTCTTTTAAGAATAGTATAGATAGACATATTTCTTTAGATGGACACACATGTATGTCCTCAGTCCCAAGCATGATTAATGATTAATGTTAACTATATGCTCTTTCACAACTGTACACAAAGAGGCCATTGTATGGTCACTGCGTATTAAAATGGTACATGCAGCGACTATTGTGGTTGTGAGTTTGTCAGACATGCAGAAATGCAACCTTTCAGACGTCGGACGTGATAAGGAGCTCAGGCTGACAGCCTTGTAAACAGTCCCCATTCATTATCCCAGCTACAGGGGCTGCTAATGCACACTGATAAGTAGGCCCTGTGAGCCTCCTGTATAAGAGAGTCCGATACAACACTGACACACAGAGCCCATGTTTGACACAGGATTACACTGTTCAACCTGTGTTTGACCCGTTCATCCCATCCTGCTGATTAATTCCTGGTCAAGACCTGGGTGCGCAACTGTGGATCAGTTCACCTCACTAGTAAATTTTAAATTACATGTCATTAAAACAGGCCTGACTGCTAAACAGAGTTGAACCAGAAAAGAGAAGCAAAGATTTGACAAAATCTTAACTTAAAAATAGCTTTATGTGGTGCTATCGACCACATCTCACGGTTTGTGACAGAGGATGCAGAAAAGATCATCATCATCAGTCAAGAGCATATTTGAAAAGAGCCAACGATTACAAACTCCAATGAAGAATGAACTTTCATGCTTAAACACATCATTAACATCTTGACCGGAAGTAGAAAAATGCCTTTTACTACAGGTTGCATTTGAAAAGTATTTTACTGCTGTAAATATTTGTACCTTTCAAGATTTGTAAAACACCCACAATAAAAGCAGTGGGGCATTCTTTTATCTGAAAAAGTCTAACATGGGTCAGGAGGTTACAGTTGCTGCTGTAGTTCATCTGCTTAGGACACACACACACACACACACACACATACACACAATGGTATTGACCCTGTGGCAACAAGCCTGTTATGCAGTGAAAACACTTGCTCCTGGTTGGATCTACACTTCTCCACCTGAAAAACATGGCAGATTTAAGACAAAACAGTCCCAACTCAAGGTCTCCTTACTATCTTTTTTCAGCCACGTCACACGACCTTCGTGAGCACATGGAGTGTGCACAGTTGTCATGGAGATGAATCTATTGAGCTGATAGCCTATAGACTGTGTGATGTGGTTAAAAGCTCTGGAAAAAAGCTAGTAAGTTGACCTTGAGCTACAATATGTTTCAGTTGTTGTAACAAAAGTATACGCTGTAAATGCAGAAGGTATCAAGTATTTTGTCTTAAAGGCCGTGATATTAATCACTATGGCTGACTAGATAAATATGTTTAGGTCAATAGGAACACACGGGCAGCCTCTCTGGAGGTTGCTGGGTGACATTCTGGGAAACATAGTGAAGCAGAATCAGGGAAGTGCAGCAGTTTGATAACTAAAGGCCACATCACAGACGTCCAGTGAATGGATTATTTTCTTCTTGTAAAGGAACACAGGCTTTGTTCATCTTATTGTGTGACATCAAAGGCGTGTGTGTCTTCCTGTTGTTTAAATGGCTAATTTAACATCTGGCCTCGGGCACAGCAGCGCGCTGGCACATTTACAGAGATGTTGATCAATGTGCGTTGTCCCTGAAAATAAATCAGTGATATAAAGTGGGGCCTTTCTTCGCTGCCATCTGGTTCTGGTTTGGATGTGACGTCAAAATTCAAGGAGCTAGTTGAAGGGCCATTTTTAGAGAGCACACACTCGCCAATGCACACACTACCTATGCATTTTTGCCAAGTAAGCCGTAGGTCCACCCAAACTCTGTGGTGTGTGGTTATAAGTCAGTCAGTGACGTCTTTGGATGTCTGAGAGCAGCCAACTAGCTGCAGTTCAACAGCTGCCACCCTCAATGTTCATTTACACACTCAAAATAAGCCCAGCCACCACAACATGCATGCACAGTGTCTGATCCAGTACAATAACATTGCTCTTGGAAAAGGAAGACAGTAAATTGGAAATAATTTTGTGTGGCATGTTCTCTGTAATAGTGAGCCAGGCTGCTGCTGTAGTGGAGAGGGGGTTGTTGGTGTTGCTAGGCTGAGATGAATGCTTTATAAAGTTTCATAAAACCTTATCCTCACCTCCCATGCTATGCTGTACAGTTGTTTAACAGAAGAGGAGTGAACCAAGAGCTAAGGAACACACTATTACCGGACGCAACACCGCGAACCACTTCCATGTTTCTGAAACAACAGAGCAATTTTTTTTCCATCACAACATAACTAGGAATATTGTTCAGTATAGTATAAATGTAATTTCTAGCAGACAGGGTTGGACTGTGAACACCAGACCTCAACCACTCACAGCATCGACTGGGGAGGGGTCAAAGGTCATCGACCAGTAGTGGACAGCCAGAGAAAGATATCTTTTACTCTGTAATATTGTACAGCAGAGGTGTACAGACCTTTAATTCCAGGGGCCACGTGGAGTAAAGGCTTTGCTCACTAGCATTCAAGTCCTAGACACTGACATGAATCCAATTCAATTTCAATTCAATTCAATTTTATTTATATAGCGCCATATCATAACAAAGTTATCTCAGGGCACTCAATCACATGGAGCCGGTCGAGACCAACTTCCACAGCACAATAAGATGATTTTATTACTTATCAGTTTCACTCAGCAGTAAACCTCACTCCTAACTGGAACAGTGATGCTGGGTCAGCTCAGGTGGAAGTATTGTATGGAAAGGTACATCACAGAAGTGACTGTCAGCCATCTTGGACCTCAGTCTGCTCTCATTCAGTATCCTACAGTAAGAGACAATTTTTGCTCACATATATATATATGTAGACCCAAGTGATCTAAGCATTCTTTTGGGCATGGTGCATCATTTACAGAAATACTGAGATGCAGGTGGAGACATGAAAGCATCATCACATTGCATTTCACTGAGCTCCAACTGCACGTTCTCCTTTCATCCTTCCACAAGTTCATGTCCTTCTCACTGACATCAAACCCTTGAAGATCTTTCATGCAGCACTGTCATTGCCGATTTGCTTCTCAAAAAGACCAACAAATGATTTCATGTGTTCACACATTTGTGACACAAGCCTATCTTTTCCTTGTTGCTTTTGTTCAATGTGTTCAGATGGTCAGTGAGATCAAGTATTAAAGTGAGGTCTGCCAACCACTCAGGGCTGCTCTGTTGTTTCAAAAAGAGATCCATTTCAGATCTCAGGAAATCAAGCTCTCCAGAATTTATCCCAGGCACCTCCCTGTATTGAGCATCAGATTCAGGAGTGTATGAAACTCCTGCTGATTAAATGTTCCTGATCGGATAAGATTACAACAAAGTACAGCCGCTGTTGGTCTCATGGTGATGGATGCAGTAGTCATACAATGCAGTCAGATCAAATGAAATTCAGGCAGAACAGCAGGGACACCCAAAACAAATTGGGACTTCACCCTGACCCCAGATGGTCTGGATTTAGCCCCCAACCTGGTCAACTCCTAGAAACGTCCCTGGTGTTAATAAGTGAGCTTTAGTTGTGCTGGTAGGCAGAGTTTTTTTAAACCTTTGTACAGAGCCATGCTTGCAGATTCCCTGTTTTGAGTCTTTATGCTAAGCTAAGCTAACTGGCTCCAATGACATATTTACCACACAGACGTGACAGTGGCATCAAGCTTCTCCACTCAGCAAGAAAGTATTTTTAAGGAGGTGTCAAACCCTCCAACCCTCAAGTTGAAGGCTGCTAGATAACATCACTAGACAGAGTAGAGTGGATACCTTAATGCCCTGTTTTATGTTTTATCTCATTACTGTTTGGACATTGGACAATTTCATGTAACTCTTGTCTCTTATTAATTGACTTATTGGGTGTTTAGGAAACATTCTACATGATCTGCTTCTTAAAATAATGGTGACAATGATGTAAATAAGTCCAGGACTGTATCTAGTCGGATAAGTTGTATTTGAATATTGTCGATAAACCAAACCAAAATCATCCATCACTCTCCTCTGTCTCTATGTTCCACACAATAATGTTTAAGAGCTTTTTGTTAAATAAAGGAATGATTTGACATTTCAAGTGCTGGTCTGCGTACCGTCAGCTTACTGAATGTATAATGAATAACTCATTAATGAAAGTTTGATGTCCCCCCACTCTCCTCTCTAACTCAGAGCCACATGTGGTCTACAAGCTGCAGCTCGGCTCTCTGCACACGTGGTTTGATTTAGTGCTGTGGAAAGATTAAATAGGAAACTTGGAGAAGTGAAAAAGAGCTGTGTCCTTTCATATTATGAAATTGAACTGCACCTCTCAGGAGACTTTATCAAAGCTGCAGTCCACTTTAAGACTGTATACCTCCTGAGCCCTATCACTCTCCTCTATCTGGATCATGACTTGGTCTATGTGGCATTCAGAGGGCTTGCCAGTATTCGCTGGCAAGGCCCTCTAAACACCTGAACTGTTTTAAGCGAATGATGCAATCCTCTAGAAACGTTACAATAGTTAAGAAAAACAGAAAAACTCTCATCATATTCTTCAATGATTATGTATGAATGCCATGATTAAATGTGGCAGTGTATGTACAGCTCTGATGTACCCAAGCACACAGTAAAGGTTGAGCACAGAGGAATGTACAGTCCCATCTCACTGAGTGCACCAAATCTGATTACTTAGAAAAACCACAGTAAGAGAAGGCTGGCATGGTGGAGATGTAATGTCAGTGAAAACCTCATATGTCCAACTTCAGTCATGTTTTACGTTTGATGAAAATGCATTATTGACACAAGCCGGCAGGACCTGAAAAGGTTTTATAAGTGGTTTGGAGGGTTTTTCCAACCTCGAGATGCTTGTCATTTTTCAGCAGTGCGTGGCAGGTAACCAGCACAGCAGGCAACAGCAGCAGCAGCAGCGAGGGGCAACTGGCACACCTGAAAACATCTGGCCTGTGGAGACGTCAAACTCGATTGGAAATTGCTCAGATCCGATGACCAGCAGCTCAAGTGCCCTGACCTGCTATATTCTCTTCAGTGTGACACACTGAGCATATGGGGGGAAAGTTTACAAGCTTTTGTACTGTATCTTCCCTGTTCAGAAACCTGGTCACAATTTATGTATTTATATTTTGACAATCACCAAAACTAAAACAAAAAAAGATTTGCTGATTTTCCACAATAAAAAATAGGATTTATGGACTCAATTTATTTACAATCCTGCTGAATATTAGACAAGAAGCAGCTTGGAACAGCTGGAACAAACCACGAAAACATGCAGGCCAGGACACCAACATTTATCAAAAGGTAAGCTAAGGGCTGTAAATGTGGAGGTAAATGAAAGTAACTTTACCGCCTTCAGGTTGTACTCCTGATAAACCTTGTGTTGGTAAGCTGTCAACCATCTAAATCCTCTCTAGATGTTCACTAAAGGGATACATCTCTGTATCTCTGTGTTAATGGTATCTAATGCTTTAGGCAGTTCAAACATCAAAAGTTTCGGAATGACAACTGGATTTGTTGCATACATTACAACAGAGCAGAGTGACATGAACAGGTGAGCAGTGGCTTTTTCTCTACCTGTAAATACACATCTTTGATGATAGTCAAACAGCTGTGACCTGAATGATTAGAAAACTTAAATTTCACTGACGAAAGCAAGTTTTTGTGATTCAGAATGCAGCAGCACGTCTGACCTTCAACGTATCGAGGTACACCCATGTCACCCCTCACTTCATCTCCCTTCACTGGCTACCCATCGCTGCTCGTATCAGATTCAAGACCCTGGTACTGGCCTTCCAAGCGGTGAACAGTACTGCACCGACCTACATCCAGACCATCCTCCAGCATTACACCCCCATCCACCAACTTCGGTCTGCCTCAGAGAACCGCCTGGCGGTTCGATCTCTCAGGGACGCCCGCTCACATCCAAGACTTTTCTCCTGTCTGGCCCCCCAGTGGTGGAATCAGCTCCGTCCGACATCCGTCAGACAAACAACCTGTCTGGCCACTTTCAAGAAAAGACTAAAGACTCATTTGTTCCGGGAATACAACAGCACTTTATTTGTCAAATTGTTTCTACAAAGTATAGTATACTGTACGGAATTGTATTGGAATTGTATTTTACTTTGAATGTATTGTATTTGATAATGTACAAAGATAATCTGTTCCTAGATTTAATGCTCTTTTTGATTCTGCCATTGGCACCGATATACTTACCTGTAGCACTTGTGATTCATCACCAGCCCTTGCAAGTTTGATGAGACTTCTTGTTGTTTTCCATCATGGTTCTATGCACTTTATGTGAAGCTCTTATTTGGAAGTCGCTTTGGATAAAAGCATCTGCTAAATGCCTAAATGTAAATGTAATATGTTCACTTTAAAAACCTTTGAGGTGATATATGTCAGATGTTGTGATTTGCTGCCTCAATGTGGCCAAAAAAAGCAATAATGCAGCTTTAATTTAATTTGCTGGTTAATTTGGTTCGTCATATATTTTTCTGCAACCCAGGGGACAATCTCAATTAAGAAATAACACTGCTATAAAATGCTAGCGTAAAATCTGATTAAAATGTCTTGAGACCACACATATTTTCTAAATTGATAACTGAATATTCAATACTGCTATCAGCTACATGTAACCCAAATATTGGTATAACTATTTATTTCCAACAACATACTGTAATGAATATAATCATATAAGCACCACTAAAATTATAAAGGACCTTGTCTAAAACTGCCATTGGATCATTGGGGTTAATAGGTTCTTTGCTTGCACAAAAGGGGAGGCCATATATTTCATAGTGTCTCATTTAAACAATCCTGTGCCAGCCGTAATCACTACAGACTGCACGGTGCTGCGCTCAGCTTGTCTAATAGGATCTAGAGGAGCAGCGTTTGGGTGGCAGGCAGACAGGCTGCCACTTATATAAGACAAGAAAAACACAGCTTCCTTCCACACCATCTGACTGCCTGTCTAACCCACATACACACTGACACATCATCCGACAGTGCTGCTCACACACACAGATATGCCATGCTTATGCTGCAGCCAAACCGGAGTCACTTCTAAGGCAACGCATCCATGTTGTCCTTGACAAGTGATCAAATCAGATTTGTGTATTTACACAGCATGATGGTTTTGTGTCATCACTGGTCGGTTTAACAGCTTTGGACACAGCAACAAGCCTGTTAAGTGTAGAGAAAACATGGTGGCACAGTGTCTATTTCATCATAGAGCTCTGATGAAGGCAAATAGCTGATATGCATAAGAGCTGTCTTAATTCTACCTTTAATACTGCCTGTAGCCATTCCAATAAAGGCTTTTTACAAATAGAACTTTCTATACCACTGACACCACTATGCTTGGAGGAATTCCTAGTTTTGTCTGACTGTCTGATTACCCTCCAATAGAGCAAATATGAAAAAGGTAAAACCTGAAATCCTCAATTTTGTCTTTTACATTTACATTCCATATAAGTAGCCTGTTTAACAGCTTTACCCCTATGTCAGGGACCAAACAATCAGGCACAAGGACAAAGGCCTAGGAAATATATTTCCATTTTAATTGAACAGAAAAAGTTACATAACAAAACATATTTTAACCTAATCCAAATCCAAGCAACAAAAACCTATAAATAACTACAAAAAAATAACTTAAATGAGGCCAACTAAATCATACAGAACCAAAAATGTTATATATACATACGGGCTAGCCCAAGACAGACACACGAGGGGTATTAATCCAAATGTAAATATCTATATAAACCCTAACCCTTAAACATATTCCTAACTAATAAAGTCAACTTAACTCAATTTACAATTAAATATTAACTCAAAATATTAACTATCCACTACTCAGAAAACAACCAAAAAGAAAATTG
>JAVQJL010069761.1:0-12703 GCA_036024295.1 Nannoperca obscura
ATATTCTCATTCAAATGTGGTGAGGTGTCCAATGGAACATTTCTTACATTAAGAATTAAACAAAAGAAGAGAGCTAGTTCCCGGGCAGAATACGATTCCTCACCTTTTATCAAGAGAACGACAGCTCGTTGTTTTGGGTTTCTCTGCTCTCATCTGTCTTCCAGCAGCCACTCACGAAACACACAGCTGTTATCAGCGAGGACAACTCAACACAGGAGAGTGCGACTCCAAATGAAACTGTGTGTGCACAACGACGGCCATCTTTGCTTCAGGTCACAGTTAAGCACAAGAGTCTGGCTGTAAAATGATTCTGTAAACTATATATAGTTTAATTTTACCGTTTGGCTTCATTTCATCTGTCTGATAAGTTTGTCTAACCCTGGGGCTTGTTTGGTGCCCTATTGTTCCCACATCTCAGCTATTAAAAACAACACCTGGGTTCTATGAAACTTCTCTTTAAAACTAAAGGACTGAGAAGGATGAATATTTTCTTGCAGGGGATCTCGGCAGGCCACTACGGGCAAAGCAGCAAAGCCTGAAAGAAAACCCTGAGCCTCTCCCTGCCTCTGTCCCAGGGTGTTTGACTGCTGTGTAATGCATTCAGAGATATCACTCTAAAATTGTTTGGGGGGTCACTGGGAGTCAGGGTATGAGCCTTCACAGATTGCAGAGATTGCCAGACTCCAGCAGACTGTGAAATTGAATATGGTGTGTGTGTGTGTGTGTGTGTGTGTGTGTGTGTGTTTCTGTCTCTTTCTCTTTCTGTATTTGCACTGTATTTACTGTATTTACTGTATTGGACACTCACACCCAGCCTGCAGAGAGACAGGCTGACTGCCCGGACCTGTCATTGTGTCTGTCAAACACAGTGGCAGCCATTTTGTTAAACACTGCTCCGTGACTCCGCTCTGTCCTCCTCTCTTTATCAGAGCTGCGGTGATGAGATCATGAAGGTGGATATTATATTCTGGCACTGAGGCTTCTTTGCACAAGAAACTCTGCAACAGAAGTTACAAGAAGATGAATTTACTTTCAGATGCTCACATTAACCAGCGTTCACATTTCCCATATCAAGCTAACTCATGCAGTCATGCAACTAGTTTAAAATGTTTTGACACAGTAGTAATTTAGATTTAAAAGCTGCAAGTCCAAGCTTTTTCGGTTGCGTAAACAGAAGATGAGAAGATTGTACCCTCTTTGTGTCTTTATGTTATATATGGAGCTGGAGCTGGGAGGTAATTAGCCTAGCTTGGCATAAAGACTGGAGGCAGATAGAACTTGATAATAGATATTCTAATTTGATTAATTTGTAGTATTATAGAGTTGCGTCCTGCTACTGTTTCTTGGTGCAGTGCAGTAACTTCCTGAAGTCTTGCCAGGCAGCCAGTCGAGATGCTGCACTGCAGCACGCGACTCCTCTTCAAACCACAAACTGCTGTTTTTACATTATACACAACATGTTCGTCAGTGCTTTGGACAGGGCCTGGCCAGTTGTTTCCCCCTGTTTCCAGTCTTTATGCTAAGCTAAGCAAATAGCCTCCTGGCTCTAGCCAGCGTAGCGGCAGCAGGTTTGGGCACTGAGGCGTAGAGCTGCATAACGAGCTGAACAACACACACGTGTGTCTGATTATGGCGTTATAAAGTTGTTACAGCTAACGTGTTACCTAGTTACAGATCCAGCAGACGCAGAGCAACATTAGCATCCAGTTATATAAACTCTGTTTTGGTTGGTTTAGCTGAATGATCCACTATGTTCCCCAGCTAGTTGCTAACACTGTCTGTGTGCTCTGTGGTTCTTGGCAGGTAGCCTGCAGTGAGCTTTTTTTACTGGAAACCTTTCTCCCTGCTCTCGACCTCTCCAGATTCAAAAGCTAAAGCTGCTAACTCCTGATTTCCTCTCCTGAAACAACAGCACACTCTACAAAACAGACCTCTTCACAGACACCGAGGCATTCCAGATAACATCACAAACGAGCTAGTGAAATAAATCAAACTTACTACAACTTACAGATAAATGCAAGCCACATCCCGTCACTGTCGGATTTGAAGATGACAAGTACAGAAGCTGTGACTGCACCATGAACCAGCTATAGGACAATTTGTCACACACTCTCAGTTCCAGTTTGATCACATGCTGTATGTCAGGGCAAGTGTTTCCACATCAGCTGTGCATTATGTTACACTTGGCTTCCTGTCAATCACCTGACACCCACAGGAAGCAAGAGTCTCCCCCCTTGAAAGAAATGCTCCATAAAAGCATGTCAACTTCCACACTGCAGTGTCAGAGCCGTGTCTTCTTATATACTGAGCCTTTGAGAGCTGACGCAGCGCTTCAGGAAGTTAGCATTAACAGACCATAGCACATGATTCCCATCGTTTCCACTTAGTGAGCCCTTGTGACCTGTAGCGTCTGCACTTATTATGTCTCAACTTATTTGTTCATCAATTTCCAATAGTTTGTCAACTGTCTGTAAACGTCTCTGCACATAGAACTAAATGAATCTACTGACTTATTTAAATCAGCACATTTGGTTTTGGATGCTCTTCCCTCTCTGTGCTAAACTATAATTGGCAGAGTGTTAACACGCTTCCTGTCTGCCCACAGAGAAGCATGATCTTCTTCTACTGCCTCGAAATCCCCCCGGAGGCAACTCTCCAGGGGCCCATGGCATGTCGGAAAGAGAGCATTAAATTTTGGGAGCTTTGGTCAGGGATAGAGAATATAGAGTGTGTGTGTGTGTGTGTGTGTGTGTGTGTGTGTAATCTGAATGGCATCACTTAGTGCTGAAGGTGTTTTCTGACATGAACAAACCCAAACTGCTTTGGGCAGGAAGGTGAGTGAATGTAACAGCAAACAATTAGCAAACAATTCATGCTTCAACAGCAGCATTATTGATAATATTAGCAGGAATTATGTAAGTCTACACACTCGTATGTACTCACACACACACATGCAACACATGCAACACACACTATTATTAAATTAGCATTGTCTGTGCAGAAAGAAGAGCTGCAGGGCTCTGTGTTTGGCTCCCCCCGGGTTTCTATGTAATCTCTTTCTTCCAGCCTGCTATACTCCCTCATGTACCAGCTCACACACACACACACACGTATAACCAAGCATCCATGCATCTGCACATACCATCAAGCATGTGCACGTATACACACACACACACAAACACACACACACAAACACACACACACACACAGGCTGCCATGGTACCAGTCTCTTTGATTACCCTCCAGTTCTCTAATGAATAATTTAGCTCCAAATACATTCTGACAGAGTGACTCCCAGATAAAGTAAGTGAGGGATGGAGAAGAGGAAGAAAGAAAATAAGAAATCAGGGCACATCCCCTCATGAGAGAGATATGGGTGTTAAGGTTGGGGTATATTCGTGGAAGTGCTGAAAAGAGGAAAGTTATACTAGAGGTGAAAAGAGATGGAAATGGGACAAGGATGCTGGCTTTTGCTGACAGAATTAGAGAGATGAGAGGAATCAGACAAAGGGGAGTTAAAGGAATACTCCCCTTGAGTATCACTCACGATACTGAGTTGAGTTTGTCAGGGATCTCCCCATGTTGCCCCACTTGCGACTGGTTGGTATCGATTTGCTCGATTCTTAGCATGTTTGGAGGAGAAGTCCTAAAAGTGCTGAGCTTGCATGTCATGTCATGTGTTGTTATTATTTTACAGATGATCGTGTAGAGTTTCTGCTGTCCTGGTGTCAATGAGCAGCTCGTTCGTGACTTTGTTGAGTGGCTGGGGGAGTAGCACAGCGGGGTTGTTTTGTTTGAACTGTATCACTTTAAGAATCTAACAGCTGGTTTGAAATCATGGAAGCGCTATCTGATGCCCATCCATCGTCTGCAAGCATTGCATCATAAACGTAAGCTACAGGCCACGCTCAGAACCGTGAGAGCAGCACCATTACCACAGAGTCCATTGATTACCCCGTAATAATGCAGGCCTGGTGGCCCGTAGGCATAAATCTCTGAGCAGAGGAGTTATTCTCTGATGACTGACATAACTCAGTGGCAGGCGGTGGAGGAGAGGGTGTAAGTGTACCCTGCTATAAAAGCTGACAGTGGACATGGACAGAGAAAAGCAGAGTTAAATTATGGTGAACTGTGACGAGCGTCACCATAAATCATGTTATGGTGAACATGTTAAGATTTCAGCACGGCTACAAAAGTTCTGATTTAAGATTTGTGATTTGTTGTGGATCAGACAGGCCCTTATCTAATTGCTGTTGTTGTTGTGTGGGAAATACTAAATAACACCACGACGTATGGAAACCATTTAAAAACTGCTGGAGAATAAACTAACAATGTTTCACAGAGCAGCAACATTATGTTTCATTTGGACTAATACTATTTAAATATGTTAATGTTTTTAATGAGTCACAGTCTGTGAGTTTACGATCACTATGATGTTCAAATATTCTCTCTTAAAGGACTTCTTCAACATTTTGGGAAACACACCAGTTGTTTGAACTAGTGGTTTTAGGGGAAATTCTGCAATGGAGCTATTTTTTGTCTAACAACCATTTATCCAGCTTTCCAGGACTTCTGTGCATCGTCCTGCTGCCAAACACAGTGTGTGAGCACAGATTTCACTTTCAAACCAGTAAACTTCAGTGTGATGACTCTGGGAATCTGCACCCAGCTGGTGTCTGCCAAGAAGCACTCTCCCTGAAACCACAAATAATATTTCTATTTCTGTACGGTTAGAATAAATGAGATTAATAGCTTAGGTGTATTTTGCAAGGGTAAGATGTAACTTTGGGCCGAGCGAGGACACAGGGTTGGAGCTCACTAGCATTTTATCGAGTCCTTTTTAATCTCTTATCAAATTTGATTAGGTTTCGTCACAGCGTCTGCCTCTTTCTGCCGTTCAGTCACCTCTCTCTTCCCCCATCAGCCACCACGATGCATTTCATCGCCCATCAGCCACACATAGACATTTATTCCAGCCCACATCCATTGATCCTCTGCCAGTTCAAGTTGCCAGGTGCTTTATGTCTGACTACAGTTTGCTACCTGGAACTTGTTGCCTGCCTGTTTGTTTTACCTTGCCTGATCCTTCTGGATGTCTTGCCTGTTTCATTATTCTGTAAGTTCATGTACCCAAATGTTTCCATTAAACCACTGAACTCGTCCTGTGTGTCTGCTTCTGTCTGCATTCAGATCCTGTCCCCGTCGCCCGCCTGCCAGCTCAAACTCAAGCTCAAACTCAAACTCAAACTCAAGCTCAAGCTCAAGCTCAAACTCAAGCTCAAGCCCAAACTCAAACTCAAACTCAAACTCAAGCTCAAGCCCAAACTCAAACTCAAACTCAAACTCAAACTCAAACTCAAGCTCAAGCTCAAGCTCAAGCCCAAACTCAAGCTCAAACTCAAACTCAAACTCAAGCTCAAACTCAAACTCAAACTCAAGCTCAAGCTCAAACTCAAACTCAAACTCAAACTCAAGCTCAAGCTCAAGCCCAAACTCAAACTCAAACTCAAACTCAAACTCAAGCTCAAGCTCAAGCTCAAACTCAAACTCAAACTCAAACTCAAGCTCAAACTCAAACTCAAGCTCAAACTCAAGCTCAAGCTCAAACTTAAACTCAAGCTCAAACTCAAACTCAAACTCAAGCTCTAACTCAAGCTCAAGCCCAAACTTAAACTCAAACTCAACTTAAAGTTCGTATCACATTTTGTTGGCGGAGAAGTCAAACAGTACAGTTTTCATTGGCAGCCTAACGCATGTTCACAACATGTAGGCTAGATACAACCTGAAAATTAGATGAGCAGCGAAATATATTACATTTTGATGAAATTTGTATTTGACACATGGAAACATAGACTTACTCCTGCCAATCCTAACATTTTCCATTTATTCTTTACTTTACATTTTTAACATTTTCTCAGAGTACATTTTATCTAAGTACATTTTTAAACAAGTACTTTTACTCAAGTGTGATATTATTGTACTCTTTCCATCTCTGAGTCTAACACACACACACACACACACACACACACACACTAGCTTCTGTGAGGAGTTACCAAGTTTCATAGAATCAATAAGTAGCCAGATCAAGTGCGCTTCATAAGCCACTAATTACTCTTGAGTGGGTGAGTGTTCACAAGTACGTGGCTGCAAAGGCTTTTTGTCCTCTAAGGACTGATCTTCCACTCGGGCTCATGCATTACAGCCCGGCTTGTTGCTTTCAATGACAAGGCTGCTGTCACTGTAGTTTGTTTGATCCTATACACTTCTTATGGCTGTGATTATTTGTTCAGCAGCCATCAGCTCTGTTTAGTGGTGAAACATTGGTTGAGTGTGCTCTACAAGACCTCCTTCGCTTGTAAGTTAAAGCGTGGTTCTCCAGTGTGGTAGATAAGCCAAACTTCAGCGAGGTCACCAAGCTATCAGTGTGATTTATGTGGCAGCCTGAGCTGCTCCGGCCAGTTATGTAGAGGTAAATAAAAGGTGGCTCCACCATATGAAATCCTACACGTGAGGTCAACAGTTAGCAACAGAATAAGGAAAAATATCTGCAGAATAGATACATTTGCAGTTTATTTCCATTAATTACATAGCTGTGGTTATTAAAGCATTCGGTTTGATTTATTATGGAACGTATCTCATGCATATAAGAGTAGAGTTACTCAGCCATATCTGCAGTGTCAAGGTTTTTCTTAACACTAATTATATTATATATAATTATTATCTTTAGGCGTCGCTCCCCATGCAAAGCTTTTAGAGATGTAGAGGTCTATATCTAAATGATTCTTTTGGCTTGTGATCAAGGTATTCTTTTGAAATATGGAGGAATCTGTCTGTTATAAGAAATTCTGTGAGTTTAACTTGAGTTGTGTATTAAGTATCGGTGCCCCATTTTATTTCATTTGAACAAATATGTGTTTGTTCACTGCAGAGTCCTCACAGGGTGTAAAATCCTCCTAAAAAATCTATTTCAGATGATCATGGGACATTAATATTCGCTTTCAAAACACAGAACAGTAACAAGTGAAGCATTATTATTACTCACAATTAATGGCTATGCAATCAAACTGCACCATATCCATCAGATTAGAAGTATGTGACAACGACGGTCTGACAGAGATTTCACAAACTTGAAGCTCCTTTCACAGAGGCACTACCTCACATACTAATAATATCTCTCCATCAGTATGCAGTTTAAAGTGTCTTCTCAGGGTCTCGACACCAACCCTTCCCCTCTGTGAAGCGGCTGCCGACTCGTTTTCATGGCTGCTGGCATCACTTGCCTCTCCCTTCATCTTATTTGTGTATTCTGGTTAATTGTCTCTGTTTATATTTCGCAATGCGTTGCCTGTTTTTAATTCGGGCCGCGCTCTTTTTGCAATTCCTGCTCCTTAATTCATGTCAACTTGTTCCATCAAGTCAAAAAGCATCTCTCCTCCCTCCTCCCTCTCTCTGAAAACAAATTGTATTTTATAAATGTTAATTAGCATGCCATGGTCTAGGGGATAAGAGTAATGGTGTACATGGAGCGCTGCTAGAGAAGAATTCATTACCACCCCAGACACCTGCTAGATTATAAACAAGTAGCAAACACTGATAATGCTGCTGTTTTGCCTGTCTGCTTAATGGAGAAGTTTACAAATGGACTTCTAAAGGAAAAGAAGAACATTCATCACAAGTAGAAATGTTTATATGCACAGTATTTTTTACATTGGTTTCAGTGACTGGATGAGATGACGACGAGGCAATTAAGTTGATTAATTGTTATGTAATTCAAGCCAATTGAAGAAAATAGAAGTAGCAATTTGTGAAAAGCGAGTGAGTAAAACTGCACATTAAAGTAATGCTCTTGTATTCACGTGTAGTTTCAGTACAACACTGGTATTAATTGAAAAGTTACAGGTGTCGACATCTGTTGCTACCAGATTTTATTAGCTGTAGCTGGCTTGCTAACTAGTTAGCATTAACTGGCTGGTTTGTATGAATGTCCGATGTGCCACCGAAAGCAATGAAAAAAGCTAGAAAACTGCCACATTATGAAACTATTTCACCTTAAAATAACTTCATTTGATGATGAATGGCACTTGTTTTATTCCCACTCACACACAGAGAAACCCATTAAACCTCCACAGCTGATTAATATGATTCAGATCTTCCAGTTCAGCCTGTTAACATCTACTCTTTCAACACCTTTAAGGATATCCGCTGCCTGAAATAGCTGCACATTTCCTAATCCAAGTATTAATCCATCAAATAGTGTTCATCCTGCTGTGCTTCTGTTTCATTAAAAGGGAAACATGTCCCTCCTCCCTGTGTGAGGTAATTACTCAAAGCAAATCAGCCAGATATTTAGCATAATTTATGAGCAATAGCAAATCACAAACAAATCAAATGAGTGCATCAGGTTTAATGTGTAAACTGAAGTATTATGCATCGTCTGAGGAGACTCTGGAGGGAAATCTGTTGTTTCATGGCAGCTGATGTCAGGGTGTGTGAGCAATATTGATTATGATCACCTTCAAATTACCACCACAATTCTAAGATATGAAACGTATGAAGGTGCTTTGTCTTTGGCTGGCTCGCTTTCCACAAACAAACCTTTTCTCCACCATGTGACTGGAGATCAGAGCTCCACAAAGAGAGGATAAACAAGAGGAAGAGATGGAGAATAAAGGCAAAACAGAGAGAGAGAGAGCGAGAGAGAGAGAGAGACCCAGAGCGGGAGAGAGTGAAGGAATAAATGAAAAGAAAAAGGGGCCAGGGTCTCTCATCAATATTTCATTTGCACTGAAAACAAAGGGGATGGGTAGAAGTGTGTGTGTGTGTGTGTGGGGGGGGGGGGGGGTTCTTTAGAGACTGTGCTGAATTCAGCAGGAACATAAAACCCACCGAGTCAGAAGTCAATATGGGCGAGCAGCTCCTCCAAATCACATATACACACACTGCATGCATTCCCCCCCGCCTCCTCTCTTACGTTAACTCACTGGAGAAGGTTGCTGCAGGTGGAGCACCCACCTCCACCACCTCCACCACCATCCTGACTCCGTCTGTAATCCAGACTTAAAGGATAAGTGAAACACTGCCGTGTTTGATCTCTTGGCTGCAGGCGGCACCTTGAATGGAGGATGTGATTCATTCATCTAAATCGGTGTTAAAGTCTATTTTGGTTGGTTCTTTAGACGCGTCGCTGATTGCGTTTTCAAACACACGGCTACAGTATTCCTCCCGCCTGTGCTTCACAGCACTGTTACCTTCAACCAAAGGACAGTGGTGTCTGTCTCTGTCCATAGCACTGCTGCATGTTGCAGGATTCATTTTAAAACACTTTAGTGGTTATAAAACAGTAATAATATAATAATGTTCACACCTGGAAGCGCCTCGTGTGATGGGCTGTTGGGGTATTTGAGGTATACTACAGTTTACAATCATTCTGTTTCTCTTAAAGGAAAAGTCTGCAGATAGTCTATATTTTTCTGACAGTCTACCAATGAAAAGACCAAAAGCAACAGTGAACAGACTCCTTACAGGTATTGTGAGTGAATCAAAGCCTGATTGATCTACTTCCTGTCTGCTGTACAGCTCTATTGTCCAAAGACTATTAAAATCACATCAGTGAGCCACACTGTTGCGCTGGGTGACATGTTCCTTCATCACCATGAATACACACACACTGTAGTTTATTTTCTCACACACACACACACACACACACCATCTTCTTCTTCCTTCTTCCTGTTTGTTTGCTGCCCCACAAAGGCTCCAGTATTGACCAGTAGCTGATTTATTGTAGCAAATTTCAAGCCTACAATTGAGGGTTTTAGACAAAAAACCTGCATTACATTCGAAGATAGTGATGTAAGCAATACGTTCATGTTCAGTAGAAGCAGCTCAGCTCTTAAACTGACTTTATTAATATCATACAGAACCTGAAAACCAGGCCACATCTGAGCAACTCAGCAGCATAATGTAATCAATGAAACCTCCTATCAGGGTTTTACAGGAGTGGACAACATACAGTTTTTAATACGAGTGCACTGTCTGCCTCCTGCTATCTTAACACTGTTCCTGTGCAGTAGTGGGAGTGGGAGCTGCTGTGCAGTGACCTCTGTGGCCTGAAGACCGAGCAATCTTTCTTTCACTGCAATAATTACCCACAGAGAAACTCTGAATGTCAAGGCTCAGCCCAAAATCTCATTTTCATAAACAGCTCTTTAGGAACAATGTTATTTTTGCCATTTTTATATAATCTTTAAACCTCTGCATTTTAATGAATTATTATTATCAGTCCTGATATAGTTCCCTTCCTATCTCTTCCCTCTCCCTCTCTCTCTCTCTCTCTCTCTCCGTGTAATGAATAAATAGACTGGGATTATCAGCTCGCTTTTAGTCCACCCACATTTTGTATTTGAAATGAGACACACTTTGTGTTGGCAATCCACCTTCATCTAGCTCCAGTTGATAATGCAGAGCCAATTAACTGGCTGCACAGTGTTGCTGTTGGGGCTACATGGATGTATTGTGGTGACAGGCATGCATTTCATACAGGGGGTAATAGAGATTGCATGTGCTGTATCTATATAAATATACCAGGAAGGATCTCATGAAAATTAGAATGAAATCATGAAATCCATGACATAATCTGATAACACTTTACAAGAGATCTGTAGGAACAGTTTCCTCATCAGGTCAAGTGAAATACTGAGTGTCACCCAGCTTTGATGCAGAGAATCCCACAGACAGTGATTGATGGGAGGCAAAGAATTGCAAAGGTAGGTTCAGATGGATTCAAGCTGTGACCCTCAGGCTTCACTGGTGTATCAGTTCCATACACACTGCAGAGTGGGAGAAACAGGAAAACCCCCTGTTGTTCTCTTTGTTACATTCATGCCCTATTCTCATTACTGACCAAGAAAAGTTTCTGATGATCCAGATTCAAAAAAACAAAACTCTGCGTTCACAGGAAGGATTGCAGGCTGAATAAAACCTTCTCTTTCACTTGAAGATATAGGCTGTGCCAATTTAATATTAAATTATATTATATTTCCTCAATAAAAACTGGTAGTTGGTAATAAAATGAATAATAGCAATATTGCTGAATTTTGGGAAAATGTGTCTAAAATGATGAACTTTGCAGTCATTAAGTTGAAATGTGACGGTAACTTCAGGGTTTATGCTGTTCAGAATATGTGAATAATAACTGCAGCAACACCTAGAAGTCTGTGAAACACACAGTTAAAGCTAAATAAAGAAGCATGAATCTGCAATGTACTGTGGGCCGGCAAACACTGGTTTACGTGTGAAGGAAGCGCCATCTCATGGCCACATGGGGACCTGCAATTCAACTAATGGGTGTGTTTACAGTGCAATCAAGACACGCCCTTCCAGGCAACGGGAGGAGGCTCCTGGGTAATAGCTGGAAACGGGGTCCCAGTGAGCTTCTGGCTGGGAGCTGCAATTTAGATACGACTGTACTGAAAACCTCTAAGAGACCCAGTTCCAGTCCTTGACAGTGGTGCATCTGGCTTATCCCCACCAATCACAGTGCAGGTGGGAAGCCAGTGAGGGATCGTGTTCCTGACACAACACTGTCAGACCAGCTGTTTGCAACTGGTGGGTCAAGGTTTCGTTTCTAGTGGATCGCTAGCATGTGGGTCAAATTAAACATGATGGATTTGTAGCTTTGTGCTTTTATTTTGAAAGACCATTTCCCACTACAGAATAACAACATGGCTGAAAACACCTGAATTTGCTCCAATTACCAGACGTTTATTCTGACTTTGGAGAAATGTGGAGCCCGAGGCTACACCAGCAGGACACCATGCGTTATTCCCCGGCTGTTTTTCCATGCTAGTGAAGTGAAGTTCACGCTGTAGCTATAGTTAAAGGAACTCTACGCAGATTTTCTTGTAATGGTTAATGCATCTACTGACATCTTCTGGCTGTTATATTTTGTCATCTCTGCCTGACTGAAATATGATATCATGTCTGAGAACTTGATCAACAGAAATGACTGTTATATGTGCACAGAGGACGTTGTGTAACAACCATCACTGTGTCATCGTTGAGGCTAAAGTATTACTTACATATTATCCACTCAAATGAAAGGCTACTTGTCCCCGCTACATTTTCCTTCTCTAACTTGAGATGACTGACATTCAGCACTCACCACACCACTGTTTCAGTACATAATGATTTCATTGGTGCGTGTGGAAGAGCAGAGAATGGTAATAGAGCAGCAGTCAGTCAGCAGCTGTCAATCATGCAGAGGTGAGCTAAACTTGGAAGGAGTGGGCAGCCACTGGCTCTTAAGTTCCTCTGGTATTCAGATTAAACAATGGATACTTAAAGGGAAACTTTGTTTTTTTATTGGCCCTATTTTTTACATATTTGGGGGTTTAAATAACTAATATTTCCCAAAAGGTTTGGAATTGGTCCAGTAGATCGCCCACAACTCCACCGCTGCTGCTCTCATCAGCCTGATGATGTTTTCAGTGAAAGGCTCTGATGAACCTGTGTTTTAAAATATTTAAAATAAAGCTAAAAGAAAATTGAACATTGGAGGTACATTAGTCAGGTGGCTGGAAACAAAACCTCAAATGAATGTTGTTGCTGCGGATGGATGGATGGATGGATGGATGGATGGATGGATGGATGGATGGATGGATGGATGGATGGATGGATGGATGGATGGATGGATGGATGGATGGAT
>JAVQJL010069764.1:0-15252 GCA_036024295.1 Nannoperca obscura
AAGGTAGGCCTTTGTTCTACACATAAACAAACATAACTCCACTGATATTTGATTAATTTGATAAAGTATCTTAGTAAAACAACATTATTGTAAAACCATACATACTTTTAACATACTAAACTAAAGTTAATTTACTGTATTTTTAACATGTTGCAACTGTCCCTGATTGTGTTGCAACCGTCCCCATGGTTGGGGTCAGTTGCAACATCTACTTATTCCATTCAAATAAATACTGTAAACGATATGTCATATGTACTCGTCTTTAAATGCTATGGGATAATAGTAGACAGATGTAAGTTTAACATATAAAAAGTTGGCAAGTCTAATCCAAATGGTCTCTGATTAACTGAGAGAAATGCAAAATGTGTTGCAACCGTCCCCAGTCTCTCTACTGAAGAATAAATGTACCTTATTACTGTAACACCATAGTGAGAAATATCTTCTCTTTTCAATCAGTTGAAAAATGGCCACTACTTACAGTAAGTAAAAGTCTTTGTCAGCTGTTGATACAGTAAGTGTTTATTTAACCCTCTCATCAGGCAGCACTCTTCCTTTCTCAACAGGAAAAGAAGAACAAAGGCCCATCAGAACTGATAGCCTTCCCATGAAATCACTAACGCAATCATTACAAAGGGAGAAGAATTTAAAACACGCCGCCGCTGCCTCAGAGTCTATTTTTAAATTCTTCCTCCAGGCACTAAAATGCAGAAATGTGTTGTAGAAAACATCTGCAGCCTCCTAGCCAGTTATGTGGATACACCTAACTGCAGCAGCCATTCCCAGAATAACAAACACTCTCTGTGATCATGTGTCTCTCAGAATCCTGGAGTGATCACTTAAAGAAACTGCACGTTATAGAACAACTGAATGCTTTTGGAAGACTTCCTGTCAAGCTTGACTGATTCGCCCGCATTGTTCCCGGGAGTGAGTTCCTCTCTGTGTGAGAAAGTGTTGACGTTGCTGTGAGGCCAAACACTGATAGCCTCCGAGTGCCTCTGACCCACACTTACCTCTGACAGGCCTCTGTAAGGCCAGCCAGCAGCCACTAACTATAACTAAGCATGCTGGGACAGTAGCAGCAGGAGTTATAGTAGAGAAATAAAAAATATACTTTTGAGGCAAATGTTCAAAGTTCCTTTTTGATCCCAGAAACAGCATTTGACAAAACCTTAAGGTCCCTTTAGTTGCTGCTCTGGAGGTTTTGATCAAATCACACGATCTTCTTCAGCAGAAGGAGTCTGCCCAGTTGTTATGAAATGATGTAATCGATTGAAAATATTGAAATATATTGTAATCATTTATATAAGTGTAACATATTCAAAGGATCACAGATCAGGAAATCTAAAAATCTAAAAATCTGCACTCCATGGCGAACGGCCAATCTCCACCTGCTGATGAAATGGACCTTGTTTTGAGATTGTTTTCTCAAATGGCTCGTACTTTGAGATCCTCGGGCAGAGGTCTCTTGTCTGATCCGGAGGCCCGGCTGAAAACTAAGGGGGACACAGTGTTTGTATCAGGGAAATCAGGTTGGCTGAGTCAGGGAGGTTCCTTCTTAAATCATACTTTTACTGGAGAGTCGTTCCTGATTTTTCTTTGAACTGTCTTTTCTTTCCCTTGTCTTGCCTTTTCCTTGGTGTTGGCTTCTTTTTAAAACCTGATGATTTTTATGGCTTGTTGGTTTAATTTTGCTGCCTTTGTGAAGCACTTTGTAACATGGATTTAAAAAAGTGCTCTATAAATATAGATTATCATTATAAATAAATAGAAAGTGATTTTTTATTAAATGTTTAGTAAGAGTGCTACACAGTTCTTCCAGCAGAGAGCAGTGACAAGTTTGTTAGATTTTTGTAGCATTTGAACAGAATCCATCCAATGGTGTAGTGATAAATAGGTACGATACAAAATGTCAGCTCATGAGCAAATAAAAAAAATCTGTTTTACATAATGTACAGCAATTGATAGTTTTCCACTTTGAAGACACTGTCCTCTTATAACAGACTTGAGTATTCTTTTAGACTTTTGGTTGCAAATTAACTTCAGAGTTTTTAGGAAGAGGCAAAGTTAAATGTTTCATGATGTAGGGACTGTGTAATTCATGACAATTTATTTTTCATCTTTGAAACTGTATATTTGGTGTTCATGCTCCATCAGCTCCATGTGTAGACTTCAGACTCTGACTCAAAAACAAGGATACTAGAGGACGGACTTGACTGGAGTCGTGAAAGTAAAAGCTTTGAAGTCTTTAGTTTAACCCTCATCATACTGACTGGGGTCCCCACAGAGCCCAGTTCAATTCAAGAGCAGCAAGTCTAGACTGTATTTTTACAAAGACCCAACAATTCCCACCATCAACAAGCACTAGGTGACAAGAACAACTCCCTTTAACAGGCAGAAACCTCGAGGGTGGGTGGTCATCTGCCTCGAACAGTTGAGAGATACTTTTTGTCATATCGCACAGATGCTTTATTCTATCATTCCAATTTGAATGACTTTGTCAATCCATTTGTCTTAATGACTTCATATAATTGTTTTCTGTTTCTTTTTTAATTAGTGCTTTTTGAAAAATACCAATGTTTTAAAAGCACCCAGTTCTGCCTTTGCAGTTTTAGTAGATTTAACTATTTATTGATTTCCTTTTGCCAAATAAACAAGACCGTGGCACACAGGTCTTCCACATGCAGCCACACACCTTGAATACTGAGTTATTGGTTCCATGCATTATAAGGGGACTACACTGATTTTAAGGTCTGTTTACAGGTTTTGGGAGATGCAAATAAATCCAATTCGCCTGACCTAAGCAGGTCTGCTTAAATCCATTCAACTCAACTGTTGAGATCAACATAAATGAATCGGAGTTATTGCTTGTGTTTTGGGTTATACAAAGTGGGATCATTCAGGTTTTTAAAAAGGTGTCTCCAGCTGGCCCACTTCTATCACATTCCCTGGGAGTGTTCTTTTCACGATAACCGGTTACAACCCAGCTTCCTTCCTTCACGCAGGCATCCCACATGTTGTTCCACGCAGAAAATCCTCTGAGTGACAGACCAGACGACCCGCCTCCCTCCCACCACAGCCGACCAATGAGGCTGCAGAGCGGGGACGAGCCTTCACCAGCAGCTTCTTATTTCTCACTACAGTAACCCTGTACGCACACGGGCAGTCATGTGACGGTCATATAGTATAACTCAGCAAGCGCGCAGTCCAGTCAGAACGCTGCTGTTGCTGCATGGCGAGTCTCAAGGGCAAAACCTGCTCTGGCAATACACTGCCCCGTCAGATGCATCGCGTACAATCAATACTTGAGCACTGGGATTATATTTGCTTTGAGTGATCAAGGTAAGACTGGGTGTTATTTTATGCAATGCTGGTTTCAGGGTGCATGGTGCGCGTGTATCCAGTCTGCTCGGTGCCATATGCTGCAGCAGGCAGGACGAAAACATGTTTACGTTGAAGCGGAGACGCGCGCATACTCCTGCACCGCGGTGGGGACGGGCAGGACAGCACAGCACCCAGTCCTATATTATGGACTATTATGGGGTTCATTTAGCTCTGCCGCAGTTTATCAACGAAATGTAGCCTAAATGAATGAATTTTGAACGAGTTTTGGTCTGATTTATAAGTTCTCCACATGCATCGGATGGTGTTAAAGAGTTATTGGTTTTGTTATCAGTGTGCAAATGAAACTATTCAATTATGTTTTGTCATAATTACAGATGTAAGGACACGGCTGTGTAAGAATGTGTAACCCAGTCATAAGACGTCCAAGCTTTCCTCTGTGAACATGTCAAATCAAAATGTGCCCAACAGAAGGCATGCAGTAGGCTAATGCATAAATCTGATGCCTGATAACTAAAATCTCTTCCCAACTTAAGAGGCTGCGCTGTGACTGATTTACTGCTCTTTAATTGTCAAACGAGCAGGGCAGGTGATTTACGCATGCGGCGGAGGAGCACACTGCTCCCGGCCGCCACATGCGGTGCTGTCTGATAATAATGTTGACATTTTTTTTTCTGTCCGGGTTTACTCTCGGTCACTCAGAACATGCAGGGGCCCCTAGAAAGGGAGGGCGGATACA
The DNA here is from genome assembly GCA_036024295.1 of Nannoperca obscura. Lineage (NCBI taxonomy): Eukaryota > Metazoa > Chordata > Actinopteri > Centrarchiformes > Percichthyidae > Nannoperca > Nannoperca obscura. Next base: position 4,079 of record JAVQJL010069764.1, read on the forward strand.
GGCAGACGCTTAGGGAAGGAGGGCTTAGACTCTCCCTGTTCCAGGAAAATATCCTATTTATGAAGTCTATACTGGGACATTATACATGTGTGATAAAGTGCAACCATATACTCATTGTTGTTGTGCTACATTAACAGCAACTATAGCTGATCTAAGTCATAAACCTTTAGCCTGATACTTAAATACCATGAAAAGTGATAAGGTTATTGAAGGATAGCTATGGAGGTTCTTAAGAAAACACATGGAAATATACAAAACACAACAAATTAAGAAAACATCTTCACCAACGTGACAACACGTGCAGCATGTATAGTAAAACAAGAAATTAATAAAGTAGTAATATTGTAAATCTGTAGTAATACTACAGGCTATTTGTTTTCAATATGTGGAAACTATCTGAGCATTTAAGTAAGTTAGCTCACAGTGTGTGAATATCACAGAATATGAGAAAATATACCATAACAAATGCAATGGCCTCACCTGAAACTAAAAACTATTTTCATTATTGACTAATCTTTAGAATATTTTCTTTATTAATCGTTTGGTCTATAAAATGTGAAAACAGTGAAAAATGTTTCCAAAACCTAAAGATATCACAAATTCTAGAATCTGCTGCAGCATTTTAGAATTTGCACACGCAGACTGTGACTATATCATCTCGTATAGGCTGAAAGATTATTACAGAGCATTAGGGGATACAGCAGTTTATCCATTTTTCATTATATAATCATCTAATACTCCTTTAATGTCAGCCTCTGTCCTTTTGAATTTGAGCAGTAGATGTGGGATTAAGATTAACAGGCTTCTCACTGTCTCTGTTTAATTCTATTTAGACATACTTCATCCTGGCTGGAGACCTTGGATTGTAAAAGTTTCCCCGACGCAACACCAGGTGTTTCACTATCTCATCTGAGTGGAAAGTGTGGCCTTGGTGACCTGGGTTTGTTTGGCCTAACTTTCCCAGCAGTGCAAGGAATAATTCTCTTACAAATCATCCTAAACACAGACTTCGAATCCAACCAAGAGACTGCAGTTTGGCACTATCCAGGGATGGTAGATAACTCCCCGGTTAGGGAGGGGAGTTTTCTTCCTTTCAGTGGGTCTCCACCGGCCTACCGACTGTCAGACATGCTGACAGACCTGGGCTCCTACCAAGTGATGCCATCACCGTTTTCGGAGGATGACCTGAGTGAGTCGTCCAGCCCTCGTTCCTGTTCCAGCCCAGACTCCCAGGTGCTCAGCTCCAGCTATGGCAGCAACTCTAGTGCTGAGAGCCAGGACAGCATTCTGGATCACCTGCTCTCCCAGGCCTCTTTAGGAAGTGCTAACAGTGTGCCGGCAGGGTCTGTGGCACCTATACCATTATCCACTTTCCTCTGGGACTCACGGAGGGAAGAGCCCTCCAAACGTGAGCCCATAAAGGAGGAACATTTTGATTTCCTCACCTGGTCCAATGTGGAGACAGAGGAGCAACCTGGAGGGTCCTTCCAGCCCACACTGGAAGAGATCGAAGAATTCTTGGAGGAGAATATGGAGGTGGTAACGATGAAGCAGGAGACCAGAGAGTGTTGCCTGGGGTCAGGAGTGGGACTGGAGGAGGCTCTTGGTTTAGAAGTTGGCCTGGAGTGGTGCTGTGAGGCCTCCCCTGAGCCTAAGCTAGAGCCAGAGGCCAAGTATTCAGACCAAACTGTCCCCACCGCCAGCATTGCTGGCCTGGCCACTGCTGCCTCCAGTGAGACCAAAACTACATCAGTTAACCCCACACATGAATCCAGCATAGGGGCCAAGAAGGCATCAGCAGACAGTGTCACAAACAGTAGTGGGATGCCGGTTATGCTACAGATTCAGCGTCTTCAGATCAAGCAGGAGCCCACAGTAGCTCCTCTTACCCCAGTTGCCCAGCCTCAACAGCCTGCACCCACCTCAGACATTAAAGTTGCGCAGCTACTGGTCAACATCCAAGGTCAGACCTTTGCCTTGGTGCCCCACATCCTGCCTTCCCCCAGTCTTAACATCTCCTCCAAGTTTGTACGCATTGCTCCTGTTCCAATTGCAGCAAAGCCTCTTGGGCTCGGGGATAGCTCAGCCAGCCAGGGATCAGGGATTCTTGTTGGAGGTCAAAAGTTCCAGAAGAACCCGGTGGCGGATCTTATAAAAATGCACAAATGCACATTTCTTGGCTGCACCAAGATGTACACCAAGAGCAGCCACCTGAAGGCACACCTGAGGAGGCACACGGGGGAGAAGCCTTTCGCCTGCAACTGGCAGGGCTGTGGATGGAGGTGGGTACTGGTGAGGGGAGTGTGAACCAACTAAATGATTGTATTTCTACACACATTTAAATATACAGGCCACTGGCTGACAACACCAGACATTCACCACACAGACAGGATGATCTCTGCCCATTCTGCATTACCATAATTGAGTACTGCAGCTTTTTATGTTCATGCTTTGCTTTTTACAAGATTAGACTGAGAGATTGATTCATATTTGTGACTCTGGTTGTATAAAGCCTGTTTAAAGGTTTGTTTATTTGCAGGGCTGAGCAATAACAGGAGACTCGAGCATGCATCTGCATGATTTAAAAGGGCTTAACCCCCATTTGTTAGTGTGGCCTCTTTGGAAGCAGCAGTAATTATATGTCAGTGAGGTGTGTCTGTGTGCGGTTCTTGGTGTCATGTTGCTCAATGTAACCAAGTGTGGTGCAGATTTTGACTGACCTGTCGCTTTAAGGGTCATCTATTTGCACTGGTGAGGGGACCCCCCACACCCCATCAAAGCTCTAAGCAACTAAAAGTAGAGAAAAACAGCCCTACAACATGAATGTCATTATTCGTAATAGAGTTCATTGCCATGGAAGCAAGGCTTTACTAGGTTTCTATTTGTGGAATGCTTCATCAACGAGACAGGACGCTCACAGTTACTCAAGGATCCATAATAGAAAGCGGAGGAAAAACAATCACACTGTTTTCGTTTCACTAAGCCCTGCAGCTGGAAAGCTCTTAATGGGTATCATGTTGCCTCCCAAGTGTTAATTGGAACGATGTGAGGCGGTGGGAACATAGACAGGCTTGCTTGCACAATCACACTTCATATCAGGCAGTGAGATATCTGGGATGTGCAAGAATAGCTGGGGTGTCTTTTTTTGCGGATGTTAACTAAATTTGGGACTGAGCATGTGGGCTGCAGTCACATGGGCACAACATGGGCACCACCTGTTGAGACTCGACAGCTGTGCAGTTGCTGGGGCAGTAAGTGTGTGTGTGTATGTGTGTGAGTGAGTGAGTGCGTGCGTGCGTGGGTATTTGTGTATGTGTATGTGTATAAAGCATTTTTCATATGACTTTTAAGTTGACTGGATGTTGGGAAAGGTGGGTCCCTGTAAACCACTGAAAAACCACATTGACCTCATAAACCACAAATCCCTGTATGTATGTGTGAGTGCGTGCATGCGTATTTGTGTATGTGTATGTGTATAAAGCAGCAAGATCTAATTTGGAACAAACTGTGTGTAATGGAGGAGAGCGAGAACTTCTTCATGTCTTCATCAGTGAGGCAATTTCTTTGCTCATTAAAGTAACGCATCTTTTTATTCTTTCTTTATTCATCAGTCAGAGTGTGTGTTTATCTGTGTGTGATGGAGTGTGATTTGAGCCCAGAGATGCTAGAGTTGAGCTGGTTTTCCTGAGGACGTCAGGTCAGCCAGATGAAACTGATGCAAACTGGTGACAGTAGTGCAACGTTTGACTTCCTCAGCCGTGTTCTTTTTAACCAGTGCTTCCTGACTGCTGGGTCCTTGAAGTTGTCAAAAAACACATGATTTTGAATTCTAGTGAGTTTATGGTCCAGCACTTTTAATTCCAATCTTAGGACAGTTTTTCAAAAAGTGAACTTTGAACAAGTGAGAACATAATTATTTCAAATGAATTAATACGCACCCCAAGTAGCCCAATCCCAAACTGTACTCCGTTCATTTGTGGTGCCACAAGTTCAGAAATGCTTCTTAGGTGGTTTATCACAGCTTGCTCGTTTCTCTGGTTGTTTTAACAAAAGGGCAACAACTTCCCTTATACACTGCCTATACAAGTGCTTAAATATATAGTGGCTACACAACTTTGAATTCAAACATATCATTATAGATGGGATATTTTGTTTTTCCCTCGTTCATTTGGTAGTTTGAATTTCAATTAAAAAAGTGACAGCCCTGCTGCAGAATGACTAGAGGGTGACTGCTACTTTTCTGCCCAAAGAAACCCAGTAATAGTACATATAGGCCCACTGACTGGATATTGGGACAAACAGGCCAGCATTGGTTGAAAAGGAATTTTCTCCTCTGTATCCTTTTTAGCAGGCCGACTGTTATTAACTTGCCTGAGTAAGCCCAATAAAGTAATTGTTATTTCCAAGCTTTTAATATTGTTGGGTTTTAAGCACAAATATTTTGCTACAAAAGAATTGCAAAGTGGGAATTCCAAAGTAAAAGTCTTAAATATTTCCCTCAATGAATCATCAGTACAAAAGATGAGAAATCATGTTAGAAAAAAGTTATTTTGTCATCATGTACAAAAGTATTACAGTGATGCAGACAATGGCAATGACATTCTTAGTATGTATACTTTATATGTATAAAGTAAAATGCAAAGTTGAGGGGGCGCTTAAAACACAGCAGCCGCCCTTGGTGCCATCTTCTCGCCATTACTGAACTAAATGTGAAGAGAGAAATCACCATGGCTCAATTATCAAGCTTAAAACTCTGGTTAAAGGGTTGTGTTCCCAATTGTAATGACATAATTTGTGAATTTGCTGTGATTTGTGGGGAAAGCTGCTTCCACACTCAGAAGCTTAATGAATAAGGAGAAATATGAACCCTAATACTAGACCTTTGGAGGACCACTGCTCTAAACACTCGACAGACAGACTGTTTTTCATGTGCATTGATCTATGCATATAGTATGCTTACATTTAAATGTGCGTTTGTCAATTACTATTTATAACCAGTGAGCCGTTATGTAATTTGGCTTCTACTTGCCACAGCTTGCAGAGATCAGTCTTGGAGGAGCCTCCCCTTTTTAAATACTCAGACATTTATACACCCTACATATGCATGCAGGTAGTGAGTGATCAACAATATCCCTTAAAAGCTTTGGTCTATTTGACAATAGTACCAACCTGGCAACCCGCCACCAGTCATGTACTGTACTTGTGATGCTGTGTGTGTCCTAATACATGAGGGAAGCTACAGAAATGTGTGCAGTAGTAATCCAGGCTGTGTGTTACAACTAACAAAGAGCTCTTGTCTGTACACAAAAGGCAGGATGTAGTTTGGATGGAAGTGTGTGTGTGTGTGTGTGTGTGTGAGAGAACCAGTGTGTGTGTAACCCACTGTATGTGATGGGGTAAATGAGAGAGCTGAGCAAAGGAAAAAAGTTAGGAAAAATGTGAGAGAAGCAAGCAACGTGAGTGAGGAGCAAAGAGAAACTGAGATTAAAAAAAAGACAGGAGAAAAAGTGCAGCTTGTGGTGATGACATAGGGGGGTGGAGAGGGGTAGATAGAGGAGGAGAAAAAGGGCTGTTTCAGTTTTGCACACAATCACTTGAAGGGCGCAGCAGTGAGGAAGTGGAGCGAACAAAGACAAAGTGTTGAATAGTTACCATGACTGTGGGCTAGGAACGTCCAGGCTGCCACGCCACATGAAAGGGAAGAGAGGGATACGTCAAGGTTCCTCATAGGCCGGGAGGAACAGGAGGGGAACGGCTTGATGGAAAGATGCACTGAGTGTGGAACAGTATATTCAGATGTATAGCAATGTCACTCCAGACACTTACATTTACAGTGCAAAGAGTTTATTTCAGGTAGACCAACATGTCTCATTACAGATTTGTTAGCTGACCAGATTGTTTTTAAGCTTTAAATGTGTTATTAACTTAGCTCAACCATGACTGGATTTAGACTGTTCGGTGTCCCCAAGGCAAAATTTAGGTGTGGGGCCCCTACTGACCCCTACCCCCAACACATATATTTTGGAATGTGCACCATGTGCGCCCTATAAACTAATATAATTAAGGTCTTAGACATAGATTTTAACACAGAGCCCATGTACAAATGACCAAAAACCAAGTGAAATGCTGTGAGCCTGGAGCTTGTGGGGCCCCTGTGGGTCTGGGGCCCGAGGGCAGTTAAGCACTTTTCCCAGTTGGTCATCCTGCCTCAAGTGCAGATGATACAGCCACATCTTTTGGGGGGCACTCATTCACTTTTCTTCCATGAGGTTATTGTTAATTTTAAAGCTCAAGGTGAAAACTTGCAGTGGCACCTAAAGAAAGAGGCTCAGCTTTGCAAATGCAGTCCATGTGGAAGTTTTGAAGACTGCTAGGTGCTTGTAGATCACACAAAGAGAACTTGAATGGTACGGACATTGTCTTTTTCATTTCTGTTCATTACAAACACCATTACCAGTTTAAATTTAGCATTATCATCAGGATTTCCATGTCTACCAAGGCTTTTCAGTAAGACTGAGAGGTCTTAGCATTGCAGGGAAATGTTGCAGCGGTGTGTTCTGGCCCGTCTCAGCTCGACTCAACTGGTCTTTAAAGCACATAGAGGTTTACATAGTCTCCCATCATGCACTGGTCCCATGGGAACAGTGTAAGTAGTCCAGAATTATAAACTGATCAGTTAGCTTCACTGAGAATATTTACATTGAGTGATGAGAGAGAGCATGCTATTTTCAAGCCTAGGCTGTGCTACTCAACTCTTTCAGGTTGACTCGTGGAGGAATGAGTGTGTGTGTGTGTGTGTGTGTGTACAGTATGTGGATTACTGGAAGAGGGAAACCTACATATACTCTACACCTCATACTCATACTGGATGCAGGGCACCCCTCTCTTTTCTTAATCTGAAGACATACATTTACTTATTCAACCCTTTAACTAAAGACACATTTCTTTAAAAGGAAGAAACTTTAAATTGATTCAGTTGGGACTAAAAGTGGATAAAAACTATAAAACATCTGGTCTGTTTCTCAGATATTTTGTCATTTTGCATAGCAGCAGATCCAAACCAGATGTTGGATCATCAGACTTGAGAGTGGCAGTGATAGTGTTACTGTTTACAGAATAAGACCATCTATACAAACCGTGGAAAACAGTGTAGATCAGATTTGGATGCACACAATTTACCAGAAGACATTCGCATCTTTTATTTTCGTGTGTGAAATTTCATCCCACATCCATCCTGAGATGATGATGCTGACTGCATGCTCCACATTACAGTAAATATATCTTGCACATGCAGCATATGTGTTGGTTCTCATGGGATCACAATCCCATTCACTCCTCACTAGAAGATGTAACTGGACAGAAAGTCAAATAACCATCCATCTACTCAAGTCACTGTTCAGACCTAATGTGCTTCGTCCAGTTTTTACTAGCAAGTATGTGTGATGTGTTTTGGGTGCTATTGGCATGGTTTTATTGGTAGTGTCTCCCTGTACAAACTGCTGTCAGATTTTGCATGTAACTTAATCATATCTATTACTTCAGCTCTTAGCCTATGGGTTTTCACTTCATGTGTTGCTGCTTAATAACAGGGTGTAGTTGTATCGATTTATCATCTTGTCAGGTCAGCAGAGCAACATCTGGGATGCAGGGCCTGGCTGGGGACAGTCAGTTGCAGAGAACTAGGTTGTCGAGAAGAAGCCCCAGAGCTGTGGTTGCAGCCAAGTAGCGTATGCCTTGCATGCTAACCCCGCTGTGATGTTTTGCTTGTTCAAATGAATTACAGGCAAATAAGTTGTACCATAAACGTGAAGCATTCTTGCTCATTTTAACAGATATTTATGCTGTGGGGCTCTATGAGAAGATTTCTGGCATTGGCCGCCGCTTTGTACATGTTGGGAAAAACAGGGAGTTGCTGGAACAAAATACAAAATAAGAGCACGAGGGCGGTGGGAAGACCAAGGATTTTAGCTCTGATTGCATCATACAGCATAGGCACTTGGCTAGTCCGGTGCTGTGGAACATCCTTAGAACACACTTAGGGATCTAAAAATGTTTCCAGATCCATTGTTACTATTTGTTAAGAGCCAAGAAGAAAAGTTTCCTCATGTTTGTGAATGTGTTATGTGCCTTTAAGTGCCCTGAGATAACTTTGTTATGATATGGCACTATATAAATAAAATTTAACTGAATTGAATTGAATCATGTAACTGGTTTGACAGAAGAGGAGTATGATCATCTTTGCCAAGCCCACATGCACCTGAGACAAACTGTTAAATTAGGACTTTTCTTCACTTTCGCCAGAAGTGGGACAAAGTCATTGTTTTGTAAGTCACAAACAAATCACAAGTGTTGCTACGAAGTACAAACATAAGTCTCAATTCAAGTTCTGAAGTGCTGAGCATTTCTGATTTAAAAAATGTGAAACCACAAAACAATTAGTTTTTTGTTCATTGTGCCTCAACACAATGAAGTTACAGAAAGATAACGACAGATGGAGTGACAACCAAGTCCAGGCCTTATTGAGCATAATTGGACTCCTTACTGTTGTTGCAGTGTCGCACAAATAAGGATTCATTGCCTGTGCATCAATTTATATGGCGTCATCGTTGTTGTAGAGTCGTGTGCAAAAATGTTGTAAAGGTGTAAAAACGTTTCATTTGTCAGCTGACGCAGACGGGCTGAAGGAATCTTTTTGTTCCATGAAAAGTAGGTTAAGTCTTTTATTATTTTGTCAAGTCGAGGTCATCAGCTTCGAGTCCAAGTTATGTCACACGCTTTCACAGCCTTGACTTTCACCATTTGTCTTTTTCTTCTTTCAAGGTTTTCCCGGTCAGATGAGCTGTCTCGACACCGGAGGTCCCACTCGGGTGTCAAGCCCTACCAGTGTCCAGTGTGTGAGAAGAAGTTCGCCCGCAGTGACCACCTGTCAAAACACATCAAAGTCCACCGTTTTCCACGGAGCAGCCGGACAGTTCACTCGGCAAACTGACGCCCCGCTCGAATCACTCACTGGGATCACTGGCATACAGACATAGGCCATGGGAGCAAGGTGTGATTGTGAACGTACTGGTGCGTGCGCAAATGTGTGCTCCTTCATCAAGTCAATTTGAATATGTGAGTGGAAGCATGCCTTGCTTTCTGTTATAGCAGTGTGTGATTGTTCTAATTTATTGTACAAATGTAAACCAACAGTTACCAACCTGTAATCAGCTAACGGTTGTTGTTGCTGTTGGTGCTTTGGAATGTTGTACTCCTTATGTTGGTTCTGTCCTTATCTGCCTTTGCAGAAGATAAAATAAGATTATTTTCATTCAGTCTGGATTATGTGATAGCTTTGCTAATAGCTTTGCGTGTCCATTCTTTCTGGATAAAAACTTTGCCTTTTATCTTCCTGAAAGCTGCCAATGTCTCGGACATTCCAGATCTTATGCAATGTTTAGGAAGTCAGATTGAAGTTCATTCGGATCCTCATTACATACTACCAGATTAGAAACTACTCTTCCTGGGGTCCACAGAGGTTTCTCCTGTGAGGTTTCTTTGATAGCTTTGTCTTAGTTTTTGCTGCCCACAGTTCATTGACAGTATGGTCGAAGCCTACCGGGACTCCTCTCACATTTTACAGCAACATTGTAAACCTGCTTAGACACAAGAAGGAGAATGACAGAGCAACACAAGAAATGCAAAAGCAAAACGCAACTAAAAGGTTAAGCGCACAGTGATCATTAAATAGGCCTTCTGATCAGTGTTTAATGATCTATGTTGTTTTATTAAGCTATGTCAAGTGTACCTACTTGCTGGTCTTCTATTTGTCTCATTTTCTGGCCTTAATACCATAAAATCCTTACTGGAGAACCAAATGGTTTCGGAAAAAGGCCTTTCAGTTATCCATATTTCAATGAGGTGTAAAGTGTTAAAATGGTGTCATAATCTGGCCCAAGTTATTCAGTGCATAGCCAACGGAACCGAATGTCTCAGTCTGCTATTATTATTTGAACTATTATTTTTGCTGACTTGACACAAAATCTGCCTCAACTCTGCTTTATCTGTTACTGGAGACACCCTGACAGCCTTTGACCTCAGCCGGCAGTTATGTTACGTTGAGGAGACATCAATGGACACACTACACACCATGGTGCTGAACTATCAGGAGGATGAGCTTCTGTATGTATTTGTAAATGTAGTAACAGCATCCCTTTTGAGGCCATGACACACTTTCTAATGCTCTCAAACATTTTTTGCTGTGTACCACACCCCGCTGTGAATATGTAGGGGTGTGACAATGCCGTCCGTGCGTGATTCATGTATGTAAAGCGACAACAAGCAGGGGTACACAGCATTGTACATCATTCCTTTCATTCAATTTATGAATTGTTAATGCTTGTGTGAACACAGGTGTTTTACCACATCCTATGAATGTATGTAAATATGCACATGTGTACATCGCTGCATCCAGGAAACACACAGAGACTATTCTTATACCATATCTTAAAACAAATCAGTGGTTATGTAGATTTCTGGTGTCAACCCTAAATGTGTACATAACTTAATGTTTCAGTACATATAAATATATTATATATTTTTTTCTTTGTTCTATCCAAGATGCATTTACAAATAAAACTGAAAAGAAACAACTGTCTAATCTAAGTTTCTCCTAATGAAATGAATGTGCCTGTGGTGTGTTGATCTACAGTATAAATACATGGTGATCATCCATTATCTGCTTTATCTATCTGGTGAAATAAAAGGGGCTTTCTGACCTCATCCTGAGATCAACTCAAATTTAGACCTACAAGTTGTGTTTTCAAGATCACATGATCTGACTCCACATACAGTTTAACCAGGGCTGGTTTGTCCTAGTATACATACATCACAGGTGACATAATAGCTGACACACAAGAGGACCAGGTTCTGTCGCTGCATCTAAAGTTGCAAAAGCAGTTGCTAACTCACCTTCCATCTGTTCAAGTGTTGCAATTGATAAAGGCGATGATGGGGTCTGGTTCAGAGATCTGGTCTGTAGATTGTAAATTGGTAATGATGTACAGTACATAGGGGGTGTCACGGATCAGCCAGACGGACCACAATTGCATCACGTTTTCAGAAGGTTTATTGTAAGATATCAGCATGTAGGGTAAGCACAAATACATCAGAGAGTGACTCAGGGATGTCCAGGG